>JAYMTJ010000452.1:0-10986 GCA_036897525.1 Pelargonium x hortorum | reverse complement strand
AAATCGTGAACCCTTGGCCTAAAAACGGACTTGCCTTAAATAGAGCAAGTCAATGGGAATTTGCCGCGACAAAGGTAGGAACTTGCCGCGGCAAATCCTGATTACTCCAATCAAGTCAATCGCCTTAAATGCTGATTTCCACGACATCGTTCCTTAATTTTCGTGGTGTGTCTCTCTGATTTGCGCAGAGGTTCACTCCAGATTTGCTGCGGCAACAAAGTGAACTTGCCGCGGAAATTTGCTTTGATTGGATTCCTTCTGTTGACTTTGGTTCTCACTCTCTTTCACGACGTAGTCCTCCTTGGTAAAGACCTAAAATACACTTTAAAATATACCCAAGGATTATATGGCACAATTAAGAGATAAATAGCTCAAAAATATATGAATTGAACCAAAAATCACACAATTGGCCCACAGAGGACCAATGAGACACAATGAGCGAATTTGGACAAGAAAATGACCAAATACGCTCGGATTAGAGTAAAATGCAAAGAGAATTAAGGAAAAATAGCATGATTTAAGGTCAAATAATTTGTATAAAATACTAGTTATCATGTGGAAACTCCTTCTTGATGAAAGTCCAATCTTCCCAGGTGGCATCTTCTTGTGAGGAATAAGACCATTGCACCAAGATCCTAGTCATAACAATATTGTTTCTCTTGACCATCTTCCTATCCAGCATAGCAATGGGAACAACCTTCAATTGGCCATCTTTAGTAACTTGGGGAAGAGCAGTTTGCAAGGAGTGATTATTACTCAACCTTTTCTTAAGCAGGAAAACATGAAAGACAAAGACAAGGTGAATTCTTGAAGTCTCGGGTAACTTTAGCTTATAAGAAATTGAACCATTCTTCTCAAGCACTTGATAAGGGCGATAGTACTTGGCATTAAGCTTCATGTTTCTTCTAAGTGCCACTGTTGTTTGCCTATGAGGTTGCAATCTTAAATAGACCCAATCCTCCACTGAGAAAGATCTCTCTAACCTCTTCTTATCTTCCTGCACCTTCATTCTGTTCTGTGCAATTTATAGATTCTTTTCAAGTAATCCCAAAATGTGGTTCCTCTTCTTCAAAAACTCATCCACAACAACTACTTTAGTGTCTACATCCCTGAGAGTTAGAGTAAGAGCCTTGTAGCCATATAAAGCCTCAAATGGAGACATTTTGATAGCTAAATGATGGTTAGTGTTGTACCACAGCTCAGCTAGGCTCAACCACTTATACCACAATTTTGGATTCTGATGTGTCATACATCTCATATAATTCTCCAGGCACAGATTCAATTTCTCAATCTGACCATCAGATTGAGAATGGTAGGTTGTAGAAAGATTTAATTGTGCTCCTAAGAGTCTAAATAACTCTTTACCAGAATCCTGAAATAAAGAGTTTGTCTATGTCACTCACAATTGACTCTAGAACCCCATGCAATTTGCAAACCTGATCCAAGAAACACCTTGCTACAGAACTGGCAGTGAATGGATGAGTGAGTGCCACAAAATGCCCATACTTGGAAAATCTGTCAATCACCACTAATATGCTATCAAACCCCTGGGATTTTGGTCGCACCTCAATGAAGTCCATAGCAATGTGTTGCCATGGTTGAGAAGGTATAGTCAAAGGTTGGAGTAACCCAGGGTAAGCTACAGATACAAACTTGCACCTTTGACATGTCTCACACTCCTTGACAAATTTTTATATATCTTTCTGCATCAGGGGCCAAAAGAAGAGAGTTTGTTCCCTTTTTAGTGTTGCTTTTCTGCCTGAATGCTCCCCTAGGCCTGATGTGTGCAAAAATGTCATTATCCTGTGCCTGACTTCTTGATTATACCTCAAATAAAACTTGCCATTGACCCTAATAACTCCCTCGACCATTTCATAACCAGGTAAGCTTGAGGGAGCAAGCATCATTTGATAAATTAGTCCATGAGCCTCTTAATCATTCTCATAGCTACCGTCAACCTCCTATAGCCAATTAGGGGTGACAGTAGTAGTTGTTTTGCACTCATACTCTGGCAATCTTGATAATGCATCAGCTACTGTATTCTCTGCTCCTCTTTTGTACGCAATAGTATACTTTAGGCCCATTAGCTTTGATAGCCATTTGTGTTGCACCATGCTAGTGAGATGTTGCTTCATCAAGAATTTTAAGCTTTGGTGGTCAGTTATTATAATGAAAGCATTTTCAGTTAAGTAATGCTTCCATTTCTGAACCGCCATTACAAGTGTCATAAGCTCATTCTCATAAGTTGACAGCCCCATGCTTCTTATCCCTAGAGCATTTTTCATAAAAGCAATTGGCCTCTTGTTTTGCATCAATACAACCTCAATTCCCACTCTACTGGCATTTGTCTTTAAAAAAAAGGCTCTTTAAAATTTGGCAAAGCCAACACAGGAGAGTGAATCATTGCTTCCATTAGCTTCACAAAGCTTCCTTAAGCTGCTTCATTCCATCCAAAATGATTCTTCTTAAGCAATTCAGTTAGAGGCTTGGTTTTTGAACCATAGTGTTTAATAAACCTCTTATAGTACCCACTTAAGCCAAAAAAAAAAACCTTCTCAAAGCCTTCATGGTAGTAGGCTTTGGCAAATTCTTCATGACAACTACCTTGCTTGGATCAGTTGCTACACCAGCTTCAGAAATTATGTGTCCTAAGTACTCTACCTGTGATTTCCCAAACTCACACTTACTTAACTTAGCATATAATTGGTTCTCTTTAAGTTTAGAGAAAACCAGACTCAAATGCTCCAAATGCTCTTGTCAGGTCCTGCTGAAAACCAGGATATCATAAAAATACACCAAAGTAAACTTCCGGAGGTAAGGCTTGAATTCATAATTCATGAGGGATTGAAATGTGGCTGATGGATTGGTTAAACCAAAGGGCATAACTCTAAATTCAAAGTGACCTTGATGAGTTCTAAAGGTTGTTTTGGGCTCCTCACCTTCCCCAGCCTTAGTTGATGGTAACCTGCCCTGAGATCAATTTTTTAGAAGAATTTGCTGCCACTCAACTCATCTAATAGTTCTTCAATGACAGTAATAGGGTACCTATCTTTAATGGTGAGATCATTCAAATTTCTATTGTCAATACAAAGTCTCCAACAATCATCCTTCTTCTTGACTAGCAACACATGAAAAGCAAAAGGACTAGTGCTATGTTGAATAACCCCAATTCTCAGCATCTCCTCAATAATGTTTTCAATGGCAGTTTTCTAATTAAAACTATACCTGTATGGTCTTAAGTTGGGAAGGACAACATTTGGCAGAAGTGGGATTTTGTGGTGCATGGCTCCTTCTTGGGGAAAGCTCAGTTGGCTCTTCAAAAACCTGTCTAATTTCAGATAGCAATGCTTGCAAATTTGGTACTGCTCCTTCCTCACATCATTACTCTCAACATGCATCAAATAACCCCAATACAAACTTTCCTCTTTGTCCAACTCTTTCTGAACTTGGTAAAGATCAATTAGGCTCAAATTCACATGTGCTTCCATCTCACTCAGAGTTACAGATTTCAAATCTTGCCCCAAATGTTACTTCTCTTTTGCAGAAATCAAAGGATATTGTGTTGACAGTTTTCATCCAATCCACCCCTAAGATGATGTCACAACTGTCAAGAGGTAAGACCCTCAATTCCTAATTATACTTTTTACTACCCATGGTCCACTCCACTATGCACTTCTCATTAATGTAGACCCTTGCTTCTTTTTCCATTATTACCATCACTCTTTTAGCAAGAACAAGCTCAAGATTCAATGCTTTAATGGTTTAAGTGTCCACAAAGCTTGAAGTTGCTCCTGTGTTTAAAAGTATGGAGATGGTTCTTCCCTTGATGCTGCCCTGAACTCTGATTGATTTTTCCTTCTTATTGCCTTCAGTTAATTCAGTCTGAAGCTCAATAATATGCATCTATTCATTAAGCTCTTCTCCCTCTTGCTCAACTAAATCCAGTTCCTATCCTTCTTCTTCTTCTTCTTCTTCTTCTTCTTCATTAGAGAGCATGAAGTTGTAAATCCTGGAGCATTTATCCTTGAGAGCAGGAGAATACATTTCATCACAATTAAAGCACTGTCCTTTATTTTTTTCTCTCATCATATTGTTTCCAAGTCAGTTTCTTAACTTGAGGTTGTTGGTTATTGTTGGGGGTATTGGTTTGAGGTTTTGTGATTAGACTGTGGTTTGTATGTACACTAATATGTTAGTGTGTATAGTGATTTTTGTGGCTTGGTGGAGGTACTATTTGGGTGGTTTTGTGAGCTAGGGATTTGTTGGGGTACTGGCTTTTGTTTTGGTGGTGGTTGTATGCCTATTTCTCTTGAGTTCTTGCTAAAAACATGGCAAATGTAAGGGTTTTGGGGTCAATAGTGTCACCATAATGCTGATTACTGGCTTTAGTCCACTGATATATGAGGAGATGAAATAGTCTTCTGGTAGTGCAGGGTTCAACAGCATAAAGGATCTCAATTCATCAAATCTATCTTCATACTCTTGGACACTATCTTCCTGCCTGAACTTATTAAACTCTACCACCACATCCTCATGGCTCAATCCAGCGAACTTTTCAACTAGGGCTTGAATGAAAGCCTCCCAAGATACACCTGCTTGAGTTAAGTGATAATCCTGTAACCATATATCAGCCTTTCCTTCCATGTAAGCTGCTGCCAAATTGACTTTCTCTGCATCTTGAAACTGGTGAAAATGGAAGAATTTGTGGCTTCTCCTCACCCAGTTATGGTCATCATAGCCATCACAAGTAGGAAAATTCATTGTAGGAAGCCTAAAAAATGGACTACAAGATGATCTACCCTCATCATTTAGGTCAGAGAGTGAATCAAACCTCAAAGGGTCTCTAGCTTGAACCAGATTTGAAGTACAACTCTCAATACCTTTACCTCTGTCTTGATCTGCATTCCTCTTAAACAAAATAGCTATCGATCTGGCTAGCTCCTCAAAATGAGCATTGCTGGTCTGAACGTGTTGATTCAGCTGCCTTTGCAACTCTCCTTGACCCTCAGCCAGCTTAACGACTACTCCCCTTAGCTCAGACACCACACACTCAGTGTTAACAACCACTTCTTCAACTGCATCGATTTGGGTCACTCTACTAGTCACCATGGAAGTAGAATCAAATGTTGGATCAATGTTCTGATACCACTGTTGTGATTCTCACAATCGACTACAGATAATCAGAGAACAAAACCACCAATAGGAAATGGAACATAGCAAACAGGAGAACAATGACAGTCAAAATGAACAAATCTCTGAGAATGATTTTTCCTACAAAGCCAATCCTTTCGACATTTCAATTCAATTCCAACATGTTCCCAGAATGACAATACAATACAACCACAGTACAATACTAATAACAGACCCACTCACTTGCAGCTCAAGACACGGCCTTAGGGAATAAAAATGACAATTCAAAATAACAACTTAAACTTACTTCAAAACGCATGTTTGGATAAAACACTACAAGACAAAAACCTAAATCAGACCGTTGAAGGACTCCATCACAGCACTTCCCTCTCCATTTTTGCCTCTCCTCTGACCTCTCTGCTCATCCTCTCTCTCTTACCGGCTTCACCCTCTCCGCCGTCGGGCCAAAAGCGCCACTTGCACGCACACTGAAACCCCTAACCCTAAACATCGCCTATCCTCCCTCTCGGCGCTGGTTGCCCTCCAACCTCCCTCCCTCCTGCTTGTCCTCTCCTCTGTTTACTAGATACCGACGTCGGTCGTGTCTCCTCGCCGGAATCCAACGATTCCAGGATCGGGTCATAGCCTTCGAGATCTCCATCGGCCAGAACACCATGTTCCTCGTCGCCGACTCCGAGAAGGAGAAGGGTGTGTGCATGGATCAACTCGATCGGACGCTCAATCCAGCACTCGCGATCCGTCTCCGATTCGGAGGTCGTAGATTACGATACCAAACGGTGATTTCGATCTTCTTTTTTTTCTTCTTTCTTGTACTCTGCAATTTCGTCTCAAAACCCTCTCTGCATCTACACATATTGTATCTGTATATTTGTCTGATTTAATGGGTTACACGTCTTCCCCCAAGGTATTTTATTATTCTCATTATTATTGTATCTTCTATTGCATATTAAGCTCTAGGGTTTTACTGTTTTTGATTCAATTGTTTCATGATTCTATGTGAATTTATATCATAAATTATCTCATTGGAGGATGTTTGAGCTTACTTAATTGAATTAGTTCATATTTGTGCTAAAACTAACAGTCTCATAAGGGAAGGTTAAAAGCTAATTTAACTATCCTTAATTTTATGCAAAAAGTGAAATAGGAAATTACTTTTGGGTCGGTACGAGTATTTATCTCGAGGAGAGCTGTTAGTGATTGATCATATTGGAATACTGGAAAATTGGGTCTATATATTGATTTGATTGGAAAATTGTGCTTGCTATGCAGACAGGCGTCCTGGATGGTTGGGTAATGGTAATCTAGAGAATGGTGAAGTGGCTGATGCCAAAAACCTGCGAGTTAAGGTACTATAGCTGCAAACTCTATGCTAATGGTGCTGGATTAGTTTATTCTTTAGTTTGGGGTATATATTCAATGGATGTTCATAACGACAACATTTCAGTACAATAGTAGGCATATGTATTTTTGTTTTGAATGAACTTGCCTTGGAGTCAATCTTGAGGACACGTAACTTTTGTTTCTCTGTACATGTTTGTTTATTTACTTTGTACAGAATAGGATTTTAGTTTAGGACTACAAATACTTAATGTCGGACTATAAGGGTTACTAGATTAGTGTTTCCCCTTTAAGAGTTGCCATATTAGTTCATATGATTGAGTTTTGCTTTGGAAATTCAGTTAAAACATGGATTATCTATGATTTTAAGGAAAGCGCAAGTTAAGCATATTTATTGTGATTTTTTTTCATGTAAGTAACTCCTGAAATAGCAAAAGAAACTAAGACAAATGTCAGCGCGAACAATGAGTACAAAAATAAGAACGTCTAGACATATGGAGCATTTTTTGAAGTGTGTAAGCCCAAGAAAGGGGAGAAAGTGTTTGTGTCTGCAGCTTCTGGATCAGTTGGAAACCTAGTTGGACAGTATGCTAAACTGTTTGGTTGCTATGTTGTTGGCTGTGCAGGAACTAAACACAAGCTAGCTACCTAGCTAGCTGGCTTCAACATTCATTTTCAGTCACATTCATTCTCTGTAGTTTGAGGATCCTCTAAGAAGGTTTCTCGCGTCGTCGCCGCCTTGGCCGGTACCGGGAAGGTACGCTATAGTTAGATCTGAGTTCAGGTCGCTCTAATTTTGTTGTTTTATTGCTGATTCTCTGGTTAGGGGTTTGGGAATTGATTTTTGTTTGTTCCTATTTTGCTCTTCTTTGTTGGTGGAAACTGGAAATGTGCAAGTACTTGTTTAAGTTTTTCTGTTTGTTTTTGTCTAATTTACTTGTCAATTTATCAGGTCTTAGTTTTTGAGCTATTTGCTTTGTATTATTATTAATTTGTGTATTGTTATCATCGCAATTATGTGTGGTTTGAATTGAATATGCGTGAATTCTCAAATAAACAAGTTCTTGTGATTGTATGCTTATCCATAAGTTAGTATTTCACTCTTTTAAAATGCAGTGGAAGAATTTGTTGAGAACTGTATGAAGGCTCTTTTCCCTAAATTGTAGACTTGTCTGGAAAGAAGAAAATTGAGAACTAATTTAGAAGAAACTTAGCTACCATTGTAACCTGTATATTTGGATCTAATTGATGAAACCCTTGAGCTTTTTCTTGAATTTGTTAAAAAGGAAGAGAATTGAATATGTGTTTAGCTAAGTTTTTTTGTGTATGTGATAAGTCTGAAATCTGATATGGGTATGTTTTTGTTTTTGTTCCAGCCCCACAACATTTTGTTTTTGTTCTTGTCCTTGATCCAAATTTAGTTTTATCATTTACTTACCTACTACACCCAAGACTCCCTTTGATCCAAATTTTGGGTTTTGATTTCTATTAGCATGTTTCCAGTTCATATCTTGCACTAGGAAATTTGGGTTTTGACTGTTTATTTGGATTGTGACCAAGGAGAGTGAGACTGAATGAAATTGAGGCTTAGGATGGTTGTTTCTTAAGTTATTGTATGCCAAAGGCATTGTTGGATCTGAATGCTATTAAAAAAACAAATTGCGATTACCTTTGGTATAAACTGTATTTTCTGAAAGATAGTACATTATTAAAAATAAAAAGGTCTTATTACAATGATTTTTTTGCTAACTATTTTTTGGGTATAACCTGTATTTTTCTGGAAGTTAGGACATGACATATTGTTCACTTCAGTCAGCTTGATGCTAAGCCGAGATTTGAACTTTTGATCTTTACATGTTTGAGGCTACAAGAGTTGTCCTGATTTATGGGTTGAAAGAATAGTGTGTCCACCTGAGCTAATTGTGTACATTGGTTCTTATGTGTGTCTCTATTCCCCTTTTCCATCTACAGTAGACAAGTGTTTAATCACATCATATTGTGTTGTTACATGTACTATTTTCAATTTCATAATAACCAAATTTGTCCTCTTAGTCTTAAGTCGGTTTTTCACTAGTTTGGTTTTCTTTGACTACTAAAAAGTTATTAGAGAGGACTGTCTTATATGTTAGTTTGCGTCAGATTGATTTGAGCACTTAACCATTTTTGTATATTTCTTATCACAGCTTAACAACAAATTAAGAAAGGAAGCAATAGGGAGAGGAGAGAAATATGTAATTGATAAGCTGAGGCGAAACCGTGAAATGGATGAGTATGAAATAGTGCAATGTCGCAGATATTTGGAGGTAAAAGAGGCTTTGATCAGAGACATCAGCTGGTATTCCTTTGATAGAATTTTCTTGTGCTTCTCAGAATCTCTTACTTTCACTTATCTCTGACTTTCAATCATCCATCCTTAGGCTTTGACTGTTGCAAAAACTTTACATTTTGTTGGTTGAGAAACTAATCCTGGACTGCATGAAAGTAAAGTAGTTAAATTTGCATAGTAAAGTTGACAAATACTTGCTAAATTCAACCAGTCCTAAATTCTATGACCCATATGGGATTTTAATCTTGCTATTGGTGCTGAATATCTGAACCTGATTTCATTTGTGTTTATTTTTTCTTGATTGGTTGGGGTTTTGATGGTTTCTAGTTAGGTGCTTTAGGACCCTTTACTGTATATATGAAAACTTGTTGACTTCAAGCTCTAGTTCTTGTTTTACTGTTTCGTGGCTTATAATAGCAAGGATATATTTGGATGATTCACATTACTTCAGTTCTAAATTGTTGTGATTATTTTGCTTGTTAATTTTATGTTATTAAGTTGTTGCTCTGTTCTACTTCAGTTGAATCTGCATATCTGATGATTCATGGTATGCACCATTGAATGTGGAACCACTAAAGTTATAAGCAGAGGTGAAATTGGCTATTATGTGTTGGCATTAAGAATAAGATTGATTAATTATATGTTGTGTAGATTAGTTCTAAACATTTTTTTTTACTATAGCATGAAACATGTGTACCTCCACTAACTAGTTCTTGAAAGAGGAATTGTTGTCATGTTTGAAACTGTTCTCATTTCTGTTTTCTTGTTGCCCCTTCTCTGATTTTCTGTTTTCCATAGATAAACGAGAGCTTGAAAAGCTTCAGTAGCAGAGATTCCAATTTTTTTTTATGTGAAATGTTTATGTGAGTAAATAAACATGCATAAACCTGCTGGATGCAGGGAATGAGGTGTCTGGCTAACACCCACAAGCCAAACTTTCATGTGAATACCAGTGTAACGACTAAGCACAATACAAGAGGTGGTAGCGTGCCTGACATGGAAGAGACAATGACGGAGGATGTATTCATGGAGTGGTTATAGAATGCACACGGAGTCTGTCATAGATCGCCTCATGAACTTCTTCACGCGGTACCCGCATCCTTCTCCTAGATGAACTGGATAAACTGGTTATTGACCGCCAACATAAAACTCTCGCGAAGGCTGAAGTTATTCACGTGATGGACCAGATGAAAGGTTTGCGCTTATGTCCTCTCCATGTTATTTACATGTTTTGCGCTTTGAACTAGCTCCTAATATAAGTATATAACCACTATTGGCATTGTAGAAATGGGAGTTCTAATTGGCAAAGATGGGTTCTATGATGTTTTTAGAATTACACCTCCTCTCTGCTTCACCAAGGAAGATGATGGTTAGTATTTAATTTACATACATGTTCTATTCATAAAAACCAGTTTTCACTTACCTTTGCTGTTGGTTCATAATGCACTGTGCCAGCATATGCATGAAATTGAATTTGTTAGTCTTGAGGTTTCATGCCTCAACTTTTCTTTAAGTGAGATTTATTGGGTGTTTTGGTTTACCATTTAATGTTCATATAATCTTCAGGGCTTCCTATATGGGTTTGTTGTGCAAAAGAGAATTTTGATTTTGTATGGATTTCCTTTATTGTTTGTGTTTTTATTCTCTATTGTTTCTTCTAGGCTACAAAGAAATTTTTTGGGGTCTAATTATGATTGTATTGCTTATGCTTGGCTTGAAAAAAATGCAATGAATGGTATTATTATTCTTTCTCAGAGCGTATTTCATGCACACTAATTAGTTAGAAAAATGACCTGTAGCTGTTAACTTATTACTTTGAATTATTCTTACTTTGAAAAAGCCATAATTTGTATCATTAAAATTTACATTTTTATGCTCTGCTTCTTAATTGTATGTATGGTTACATTTTTTACTTATCGTTTGAGCTATCTTAACTAACCTCTTAGCCTGAAAAAAATGGTATTGCATGACTCTGAGCGTCTTTGGTTAACTTATTTGTACTAGTAGTTGGGTCTCCAGTATCTGTGCATGTTGTTCACCATGTTTCCTCCAAAATGTCTGACAGAGGGAAGATGCAGAGCTAATTTTGTGGGATTTGCAAAACCATCCGGATATTTGGGGGAAAATTGAAATCGAGGACATATTTGTCTTCGATCGGTAGGCCTTCTCCC
>JAYMTJ010000451.1:0-10988 GCA_036897525.1 Pelargonium x hortorum | reverse complement strand
ATTTCCCCAATTTGACCGTTGGAGCTTGTCAAGGTTTGCTTGCAGTCATAGCAGAGTATTGCTCCTTTATCTTTTCTGTTACATTTACCTTGATGACTTCACTTTTAAGAACTTTTTTTTTTCTTTCTTTCTTTCTGGGATCTAGAAACTCCCACTTACTTCATACTTTGCACTTGAAGTTCAATGAAACTACATATACTAGGTATCCTATCTTTAAATGAAAAAGTAAAGTAGTTTATTTGAGAGGTATAGCTTTTGCAACAAATAATATTCAGAATGCTTTCTTGTATAAGCAGCAGTTTTCAGTGTTCACTTGTTCAATATCCTCTACTATCTTCGTACTAATATGTAAGCTGCGTTTATGATATGTGTTATTTTTTTTTTCTCTCTTTTCAATTGCAGAAGCTGTCATGGAAAAGGGTGTGCAAGGAGCTATCATCTCTATTGTCTTAATCCTCCTTTGAATAGTTCGCCACATGGAGTCTGGCACTGTAGTTGGTGTGTTGTAAAGAAGATTGAACTGGGTGTGCATTCTGTGTCTCAAGCAGAGTCCATCTGGGATGTCAGAGAAATAGTCTTAGACAACGAAGGTACGAGTAATAGTATTTTAACATCTAAATGAACTATTTCGCCTGTTTTCCTAGCAGTGGCTAGCACCCTTCTAATTGGTTGTTAGGGTGTATGGGAAATGTGACACAGTTGTTTAAGAATAGTTTGTTTGTGCCAGTAATGCAGAAGCAGAAACAATATCTTGTGAAATACCAAGGTCTTGGTCATGTTCACAATCGTTGGGTTCCAGAAACAGAGCTGCTGCTTGAAGCTTCAAAGCTCGTTGCAAAATTCAGGAGAAAGCAGGTAAGTATTTATACTCGTGAAAAGGACCCAGATGCTTTTATTGAAAATATTTATGATTTCTATATTATTATCCAGGACATTAGGTGGAGACCTGAGTGGACCGTGCCGGACCGTTTGCTACAGAAAAGGTTGTTATCATTTCCAGCAACTGATGACAAATGTTGTCACACGCAAAACAATAAAATTTCAGACTGCCATTGTGAGTGGTTTGTTAAATGGACTGGCCTTGGTTATGAGCATGCTACATGGGAGCTGGAGAATGCTTCGTTTTTAAGGTCGCCTGAAGCTAAGAAGCTCATGATGGAGCATGGACATCGTCATGAGAGGGCAGAAAAAATGTCAAGCTCTTGTGCAGACAAGGTGTTTTAATCATTTGACCAAATATGAGAACTATTTTTTATTGCCTGCTCCATCTTCATCTTTCAATTGTTTTTAAGTATTTCATTAACTTTGCATGGCTTTTTGTTTGACTCTAAACTTCAAGTATGACCTGTTTTTGTGAGGAGTCTCTTTGTAAAAGTGTTTCTGATAAATTCATATATACCTTCGGATAAGCTTTTCATTAGAGAGCCAGATTGCTATAAATTGATTGAAAATATGTTAGATGAACCCAGGAGGCTGTTCCTGCGGACACATGAGGATTTGTTGATTTTCTTTCACATTTGTGTTGAGAATTATTATTTGGACACTTAATGGATGTCAATTACAGTAGGTAGTAAATGTTGTTAGACACAAACTGAGTAGTGTCCAGATAATCTTCTTATAATCTTCATAAGAATTCCAAAGAAACATTCTCAAGGTGAAATGATATTTTATTTTACATCTTTTTACTGTTGGGCTCTTAGTGGACTGAAAATTGTAATGAAGTCCAAACTTAAAATAAGCGAAAATTCCTTTCTTTACCTACAGTTGCCTCTCCACAATCCACTTTCTTTTCTTACTTTACCATGATTTTGGTTGTACTTTTCCATTATTGGCCCAACACTATTTCATACTCCTTTCCTCATGCAACTCATGTATGATATTGAAGTTTCTTTTGACTCGGGGCATTCATCATAGTATCCTCATTTGATTGAAGATGCTTGTTGTTTTCTGCATGTAATGTCTATGGATGCGGTTAAATTGGTTCCTAAGTAAAGAGTTCCCATGACTGCAGGGGAGTAAAGGTGCCTTTTCTGATCTATCAGACTTGTCGGTTGGAGTTTCGCTGGGAGTAAATGCCCATCATCTAAGTTATGTGAATAAGCTTCATGAATATTGGCACAAGAGCAAAAATGCTGTTGTCATTGATGACCATGTGAACCAGGTAAATTGGTGCATATCAAATCATCTGGTTCATTTTGTTTGCTTTCTCTCTACGATTTTTTTTTGCATGCTTTCATTTTACAAATGATAATGTAATAGTTCTAAACCAATTGTTAATGTAAATACTAAATCTTCTGCATTCGGAATTTTGTCGGTGGATATCTATCTATACTTGTGCTGACCATGCATGATATTGCCGACCAAAATCCACATATGACCTGGCATTTGAGTTATGGCTCTAGAGGAGGTCACATAATATCTAGTAGGATGATCTTCAAAATGTTTTGGTACTAAAATCCTGTGTAGTATTTGAGATTGAATATTTCCTCAGTTTTAACAAAGGAACATCCTGGTTATATATATGATATATTGATATACATACATCCAAACAATGGTGCAAATGGCTAAGTCTGTGTGTGCTGTGCTGACCCATGCATGAGGCGCTCCATCTGACTAAAATAAAAATATAACTTGGCATTTGAATGAGTGGTAGTGGCGCTCTTATTATTTGTATCCTAAGTGGGTGGCTTCAGAATTATCTGGTTTTAAAAACCAATGCATTTTTCAGGTTAAGTTCTTTCTCAGGTAAGACTTGAATTTTTTGATAGGATATAATTCAAACAGAAGTGCCAAAAATAAGCTGTGTTTGTATATGTGCAAGCTTTGAATATAAAATTTGAAGCAGTCATTGCTCTGCTGATTGTTAAGCACTTATCTCTCAGCATTTATATTCAAATGTTTGTTTCTGGTTTTTTTTTTTTAAATATATATTTTGAGATGTTAATCTTATGCATAAATGCCAAGAGTTGCTTAACATACACAAGTGCTTCAAAAGAAAGTGACTGGTATTGGGTTTGCTTTGCAGGAGAGGGTCACGACGGCAATCATATTTCTTTTATCTTTGCAGTTAGATGATTTGAGACCCTTTCTCATCATCTCAACTTCTGCTGCTCTTTCTGTGTGGGAAACTGAGTTCTCACGGTTGGCACCGTCAGCCAATGTTGTAGTTTATGAGGGGAATGCAGAGACTCGCAGTAGTATTAGGACTTTTGAGTTTTATAATGAAGGTGGTGATACAATGTTTGACATACTCCTATCATCTTCAGATTCTGTTATTAAGGTAGATTTTTTTAACTCTTCAAGCTCCTTGAAATGAGTGTTTTGTGTGTATCCGACGGGACCAATTTTCAGAATACACATACACATATATATTAGATTAATTTCTCTTTTTGGTCTCATAAAAAAGAATTATCTATTTTGGGGTTTCATAGTCAAATATTGAAATCAATAATTACAAGAAGTAATATTCATTGGCCTTTTGCACCAGGATTACCTTCTCTGTATTGTTTCAGGATATGGAAGCACTGGAATGCATAGGTTGGGAAGCAATAGTCATTGATGAATGCCAACGCCCTGGTATATCAAA
This sequence comes from Pelargonium x hortorum, assembly GCA_036897525.1. Classification (NCBI taxonomy): domain Eukaryota; kingdom Viridiplantae; phylum Streptophyta; class Magnoliopsida; order Geraniales; family Geraniaceae; genus Pelargonium; species Pelargonium x hortorum. The sequence continues at coordinate 7,402 of JAYMTJ010000451.1, read as the reverse complement.
ACATTTTAAGAAGTTTACGATGCTATCTGCTAAGATGAGGCTGCTTCTTGTTTGTGGTCAAGTAAAGGTATAGTTAGTTAAATAGTTTATGTTTTGTAGTTCATACCACAAAACCTTAAACTTCTATCAATATTTCAGGACTGTGCAATCGATTATCTAAATTTGCTTTCCCTCCTTGATGCCGAGTTTGACGGGACAAAAACTGATGGTATTAAGATTTACTCCAGTGCCAAGACTTCTAAATTGAAAGAAAGATTGTCGCAGTATATTGCGTTTGAGGGCAAGTCAAGCTCCCCTAAGTTTGTAGAGTATTGGGTCCCTGTGCAGCTTTCTAATGTGCAACTTGAGCAGTACTGCGCTACACTCCTTTCAAACTCAGTGTTTCTCTGCTCACACTTGAAGAATGGCGATTCCCTTCGCGAAGTTCTTCAATCGATTAAGAAGGTCAGACCTTATTACTACACCTCTGTACATGAGTTGGCTGGTTTTCATACTATTTCATTATTTCTATTCCCTCAACTAATTTGATAGTTCTTCATTATAATAACATCTTTCATGTTTCTTTGCAGTGCTGTGATCACCCTTATCTATTGGATCAGGCTCTCCAAGGCTCTGTTACAAAAGGTCTTCCTATTGAAAAGTATTTGGAAGTTGGAATAGAAGCAAGTGGAAAACTACAACTTCTTGATAAGATCCTTTCAGAAATAAACAAACTTAGTTTGAGAGTTCTGATCATCTTTCAGGTATTCTTGTTTGTTATGCTTTTTTTTTTTTGGGTGTATGAATTGAGTTTTTGGAACTTCAGTGGACTATGAACATCCATTTTCATACCAAAGTGTGTTATTTTGCATTCTTTCAATTTAGGATACATACCTTGTTAAACTTTACTCCAACCCAAGAGCTTAAGTTGTTAGGTGGGTGGAGGGCCCAACTTATATATCTAGTGGTCATTGATTTCACACTCCTTCAATGTGGGATACGTTATAACAATTGTTAATACTTGGGGTAGAAGAAGTATGTAGCCAAAATGATTTTATTCGCTTGTAGCAAGAGTTGTCTGAATCTTCACTTTAAAATCTCCTTAATCAGATGGTTCAGATCAAATTATTTACGTGGTTGGAACTTGGGAGAGTAGACAAGGTAATCTAGGTGATACAAATGAATTTTTATGCAACATGTGTAAAAACATGAAAGATACTAGCCAACTTTGAAAAGCCTCACTCCGCTACTTCTAACGCCATTTTCTTGTTCCCTTACTGAAAGCATTTCTCTCTTTGTTCCATCTCTTCTTCACCATATAATTTACTTCTCTCACAGCAAATCAACTAACCTTTCTATGATTGTTCTTCAGTTTATGAAACACCCTTATTTAAGTTTACCATTTTTTGGACATTAATATTAACAGTCAATTGGTGGTTCTGCACGGGAATCTGTTGGAGACATATTGGACGACTTTGTTCGACAGAGATTTGGTAATGATTCTTATGTACGTATTGACGGTGGAGGTTTCCTTCGTTCATCAAAGAAGCAAGCAGCCCTGAACATGTTTAACGATAAAAGAAGTGGGAAGTTCATATTCTTGCTTGAAAATCGCGCTTGTCTTCCCAGCATCAAGCTATCAGATGTGGATATTGTGGTTCTTTATAATAGTGACTGGGACCCATTAAATGATATGAGATCCCTGCAGAAAATCACAATCGGATCACAGTCTGAGCAATTAAAAGTGTTGCGTTTATATTCATGTTGTACGGTGGAAGAAAAAGTTCTGATTCTTGCGACGGAAGGTCCAACTCTAGATGGCAATATACAATACATAAACAAGAGTATTTGTCATACTATGCTAAATTGGGGTGCTTCCTATCTATTCAATAAGCTGGATGACTTCCACGGTCGTTGGACTTCAAACTCAGGATCAGACAAGTTTTCTGAGCAGTCACTTTTAAATGATGTAATCTGTCAAGTGACAACCCAAGTGCTCTGCAGTGATGAAGTTGGTGAACCTAGAACCAACTCAATCATTACAAAAGCACAGGAGAATGAAGGGGGATATACCATAAACAATTCATTACTTGGCGAACATGAAGTGCATATAAAGGAGAATGAACCGGCTCCGTTTTTCTGGAAAAATCTGCTCAGGGGAAGGCATCCTCGGTGGAAATTTCTGTCTGGGTTATCACAGAGGATCCGACGGAAAGTTCAGTTTTCTGATGACTTATCAAGGATATATAACTTGAATGATGATGCTGATAGAAAAAACAGGAAGGTAGTCAACAATGTAATGGCTACTGTTTGTCTGAGATCTAGTTTGAAGAGCAAAAGAAAATCAGTTCAAGTGAACAAGCTGCTGTCAAGTACTTCCCAACTTTTGTTCATTGTTACAATTGGCTTTCTTGTGTTTTGTTCTTAAAGATTCTAGATACATTAGGCACAACAGACCATAAGGCTTATGTCAAGAAATTTAAGAGTTTTCTTTACTCTGAAATTACATCTTTTGTGCAGGATCGCATGAAAATGTTACTAGCAATGGATCTCAAGCTTTGCAGAGCTCAACAGATGATTTGGATAGTCTATATCAGGAAAAAGATACTTCAGGATTGCCACCTATGGAAAATGATATTCCAAGAGTACCTTGTGCTGGCATGATTCAATCTAAACTAGGGGGAAAACTGCACGATGCATTGAATAGTCATCTGGAGTTAACGAAGTCAGATGTATCACTACTTTGCCAGATTCTACAACTTCCGGTATGCTTCATTTTATTCTGCACATTTTTTCATTAAAAAAATTCAATTTTTTTTTCTTTTATGTGTAACTTGTTTGGTTTCTTTCCTTGATGAATATGATGCTTTGTCATCTATCCATGGACATTTGCTAAATTAGGTTATTACTTTAGTGATGGGAGCATCGATTTCTAATTCAGTTAAGGCCACTGGCTGACTATACATGGATGATTGGATTTGGAAGGCCCCTTGGTGCTATGATGCCAAGCTGATTGGGTGTGTACATTTGTCTTGGCTCAGACAATAGTATATGGAGCCTAAAAAAGGTTTTAAACATATTTATTTATCATCCGAACAAAGAGGAAATACAGAACTGAAAGAATAACTCATCCTGTGCCTAAGAAATCACTTGTGTCTCTAGTATTCTTGCAGCTTAGACAAGGGTTGTTTATAGTTTGTCATTTAAAGGAAACATAAGAGCACTCTTATGCAGTAACTAATCTTAAACTACATGCCGACCTGCCTATTCAAAATAATTAGGCAGTTTAAATCGTTTATATTCGTTGTTAGAAACATCAAAAGAATCGGTTGCATTTGAGTGTAACAGTACTTGGCTATTTGATCTGTTTGTAGCTTTGATGTATTGGGTTTATCTAGTGCTTTTACATGGTGAAATTGTAAGTAGAAGTGTTTGCTTTGGTATTAGGCAGTCAATTTCATTGCATTTCATGGTGGTATTCTAATTTTCTGACATAATGCATGGCAAACTCAAGCTGTCCAAATGTTATATGATCATGAGGTCACGTACTCACGTTGCTTGACTTCTACACTCCCCTTGCCGAACACAAGCTTAATTGTTTGTACATGTGTATTTATAATCACATTCCCGACTGTAGTGCTTGATTTGTAATGTAGCCTAACGTGACCTTTGGAGCTTACTCACGTGCCAACTGCTTTTCTGTTAGTATGGTGTCTTGCAATAGGTGCCACATAGCTTGTGGGTATAGGTACAACATATATGAGTTCACCACTATTAACTGTATTGTGCAAGCACACTGGGCTGGGTTTAAGGTTAGTATCAGTTTTAGGTGTTTAAAACATATGCGGGTTGAGAAGTGAGTTCAGGTACAGAGCATAGAAGTGCTCATCTCTTAGAAACTTTTGAGGGTGCGGTCAGTGGTTCTGTATAGAACATTTAGGAAGCTTTTAGGCTATGTATGTATAATTCAAGGTTTGGAGAAATAAAATATATGCTGTAAAAACACATTTGTATTTGTTTAATGAAGGATAACTTGCATTGAATTTATGCTCCATATTTTAAAACATTAATTTTCTAAATCAAATTTTGTTAATTTATGTACCTGATGCATTAGACTTAACTAATCAGATGCTTTTGACCTTGAATGCAGGAGAATGTGAAGGGTACTGCTGAAAGGTTTCTGGAGTACATAATTAAGGACTATAATGTTAAATGGAAGAAAACTTCTACATTGCAAGCCATTCAAATATCTTTGGTTAGAAAAAACTCCATACTTCGTTTTGCTTTTCATGATATAGTTGCCTAACACATCTTTCTCGTTTTAAATTGTATCACTTACACTAATTGATCAAGAAGATAATATGATTGTAGTATTCTTTCTTCTCTTCCTTTTTTATTCTTTTATTATCATTTAAATTATACGTACCCTCTCTCTCAGATATATAGAATTTTTTTTGCTTCACAGTAGCTGTATTCCCTAATTCCAAACTTTTGTTATATTCATTTCAAACTTACCTGATTAACATGTGAGTTGCGGTAGTGGTAATTGTATTTGCTAATTCAGAAACCCAAGTATCTTCAGAACCACAATTCTCATTTGTACCAGAGTTAAGTTGGAATTTAGGATGTAACTTGTGTGCAATTACCTAAAATGCTTGCCCTTCCAAACGTTTAGGTTTCCTTTTTTCTTTCAAAGGAGCATATCAGGTAAAATCCGTCAAATAGAAGGAGACTGATTAAGTATTAAATCACTTGTGTTTGTGGGAATAGAAACACTCGTATGAAATAAATAGTTTATGTTCATGGATATAATATCTTATTAATATGTTGCACATCATTTAAAATTCTTTATGCTTTTCACTGATTGAATCTGCATCTTGCAGTGTTGGGTGGCTGCTTTAATCTCGAAACATCACATAGATCACAAGGAATCATTTGCACTAGCGAAGCTGCACCTGAATTTCAACTGCAAGGAAGACGAGGCGGATTTTATTTATTCCAAACTGAAGAGAATTAGAAAAAAGTTTGCACGTCGCTCGGAGAATGTCAAGAAGGGTGTTGAGGAATTAAGTTATTTGAATGCTTCAAAGCCAATCGCCTCTGAACACCTTGAACTGGAAGGAGAGATGCCAAGGGATTTTTGTTATCATAGTTGTTCAGACAATCCAACCAGGACAGAACAATCACGTAGCTATAGAATGAAAGAGAAGAATAATAACAACAGTAGCAATGGAAGGTAGACTTGTGGCCTGAAAATGAAAAAACTTATTCGGAAGCAACACAAGGAATATGAAGAATTCTACAAAGTAATGAGGGAAGAAAAAGATAGGTTGGAGGAAGAGCATAGGTTGGAATCAGCTATTATTCGTACAACAGAAAGTGAAATTTCTGTAAGGTTAGATAAGCTTAAGGTGTTGGACCAGAAATTCAAGGAAAAGATGGATCAACACAATCGTCAAATGGAGGAACGGGAAGAAAATCTCAAGGCTATTCAGCTGGCATCCAGGATCGAGGTGGAACAATCGGAACCTAATTGGACAGATTCCACAGAAGAAACCATATTGGATAGACAAACTGCATCATTGTACCCCTATATAGATAATCCTGATAAACACCAAGACACAGCTCCATTGCATAACCAATATGAATATGGAATGATGCAGAGCGTGCAATCTGAAGTTTCTGAGTTTTTTCCCAGTGAGATGGAGTTTTTTGGTTCCCACTTGGAAACACCGAATATAGCTATGGAACCTGATGCAGAGAATCATGGAATTGAAGCGCTGGCTTCAGAAAGCACAGCAACAGCAGTACCAGATCAGGTACATTAACATCTCTTTCAAGTAGCTTTTTTAAACAGTTCATCCCAATATGTACTGACCACTTAAAAGAGCTCCATGAGGGAATACCTGAACTCCATAACATAGTGGAGATAATTTCCTTGCTAAATGGATCTACTTATCTTCCATAAGATGTTCAAGGTTCTGAATTATTATTTATGATAGGATCAAATATATCTTTACCCTCTAAATATTTCTAAGCACGGGTCAATTAATTGGCCAAGTAAACCCCTACCATATTGTGTGGTTTAATAACTTGTTTCACAGGGACTAGATTGTTGTCTTATAGCACAACTAGAGTATTCATTTGTTCAAGTGTTGATAGCAGTCATATGGGCCTCTTCTTTTTTGAGTTGTATTTATTCTGTCGACTGGTGATCATACATCTTCGAGCACTCCACTGAATCTTCTCTTTGTTCATTTTCAAGACTTTTACACAATCTTATAAATTGAGTCGGTCAAGTCATGTGCAGTCGAGAGAGGTGAAGAGAGTTGGTGTTGAATACATACTAGCCAGTTCCCGTATTCTCATTTCCTTCCTCTTGAAAAGTTCTTTGCTGTTTTATTTATGTCACCTCCAGTCTAATGGATTCTGGTTTTCAACATTCTCTGTTCGTCTAGTTCCCAAACTGCAATTTGCCATTGCTGTTGTGTCTTATAATTGTAATTTTTAATCTTGATAGTTTTGCTGGCTATTTATGTCCTTGCAGCTGTCTCCATCTGCAAATGCATTCTGTACAACAGATGTACCCACGTCCATAGAAATACATCAGAACAGTGAAGGGCATTGCCAAAGCAGTATAGCACAACACAAACACCAATCTACAGGTGGAAATGAATCACGTGTTCCAGATCTTAGTGACACAACTATCAATTCGGGGCCTCTGAATGACAACAATCCCCAAACCTTGATTCCCGAGATGCCTCAGCAAGTATTCATGGATCCTCTTAAAATGGAATTAGAAAGAATACAAAAGGACAAGGAGCAAGCCTTCCAGAATTACAAAGATATGGTGTGCCCAAGATGTCCTCTTCATTATTTTTTTCAAGTTTTCAGTATCACAACTAATTCCAGGGGATTATATTTAAGTTTTGTTTAGTCCAACATCATCTTCTTTTTTTCTTGGGTTACCGTAATTTATCTTTAATTTCAATTTGGAGCAGATATTGCAGCTCACATCAGAACGGGACAAATATATAGAAGAGATATGAAGAAGATATGACATGTTGTTACAGGATGCTGAAGGAATGTTAGTGCAGAAAAGAATTGATCTCGAGACTCGTCACAACACGGTCTATGCACAAAAGTTATTAGCTGAGGCTTTGACAAACTGGTACCATGGCGATAAGACAGCTAAGTCGCAAAGCATGAATCTAGGTATGCAACTTTTTCTACAACCTTTAGTATATTATCTTTTATTAATAAACAGGCCGAAAGAATTTAATATAGAACTACTTCAAAGTTTATCTCTCTTGTCAATTTTATCATAGATGGAAACTAAAGCCAAGAGACGGGTAATTAACTAGTGCATTGACTCCCATACAGTAAGGTGCCCTTTATATTTCATTTCTCTGAGTGCAAATAA
>JAYMTJ010000450.1:0-10995 GCA_036897525.1 Pelargonium x hortorum | reverse complement strand
ATGAGGTGTCATCACCTCATTTGCTTGGCTTAGACTAAGCCAAAAAAAACTCTCGACTCATATTCCATTTTCTCATATATATACATATATACTGAGATACCATTAATGCTGGGGAGTGCGTAAGACTCCTATGGCTGGCAAAGTCAGCCCTTGGCAAGTGCCACATGAGGAGAAACTCTAAAGCCACTGCTGAAACCTAGAAAGAGAGCCACCGCTAAAACCCAAGAGAGAACGTATTGCAGTTGATTTAGTTTTGGTTTAGCAGCCCAACAATTATGCCGAGTTAAGTACCTCTAAATGAAACATTCCCAAATTAGCAAAGTAAACTAATTAAAATCACATCTCATCAGAAAACATGTATAATTGATATGAATTAGAAAATATTGGGGATGAATGAGCCTATGGTGTCCTTTTACGAGCTTCAGAGAAGAAGAAAAAAAAAATAGATTATGGATAGGTTGCTAAGTGGTTTAGAATAGAAACTTAGAAATCACATGTGGCTGAAGCCTGAACTAAATCGGCAAAGGTGCCAAATGTGCTTAAGGAAGTGGAAAACCAGGAGGTAGAAGATGGAAGAACTATAACTGTGATCAAAAGGAGAAGGGTGTGGAATGAGAACATGACAGACTCTTCATCAATGGCAGTAGAGGAAGAAGATGAAGAAGTGGAAGACAACTCAAGGGACATAAATGGAAAGGCTGGACTTACCACCGGTGTAATCCAACTGGTTGTTGGTGGGGCTTAAGGGTGACTCCCTATGGTCCGTTCACAGCTGGGTAGAGCAGTGGTTCAATTAGCATCAGTTGGTGATGACGCGCCATAGTTTGCCTAACTTGATTCTTCTGTTAGGTTAAGGTCTTTTAGTGTCTATGATTTGTTTTTAGCTTTAAGCTAATTTGAGAATTTCAATTTCTCGTATTCTATAAGCTTGTGACTTCGGTATCAATGTTCTGGGGAGTTGATATTTTTGCAGGCTTGGAGTGTGAGATGAGCTAGGTTTCTAATTCTTATCTTGTACTCTGTTGATTGATTAATAAAGTGTAATTAAAAAAATCGCATCTCATTATCAAGATCAAATAACTTAAATGTTTTGAATTTTTTTTTTAAGGTTTTGAGTTCGAGCCTCATTGCCGATAGCATGGATGAAGTTTATACATATTAGTGTTGTTTGATGAAAATAAAAAATGTTGCAAATGATTCGTAAGCAATTGCATAAGCTGTAGATTGTTGTTGGTGGTGGTGGACCCTTTTAAGTATGTAGCCGCCGGCAGTGTTTAGACCAAATACACAGCACCAACCTGTGTTCATCAATAAATAATGCAGAATTAACAAAAAATTGTTTCTTTAAATAGAACATAAAAGAGACCTAAAAGTTCATATCATTACTCAATTGAAACATAAAAATAAAAATGGAGGGAAGAAGTGTAATTGGTTGGGCAGCTAGAGATGAGTCTGGACTACTCTCTCCATATTCATACACTCTCAGGTCTCTCTCTCTCTCTCTCCAACAAAATTTAAATTTCTTTTAATTAATGGCCTTATTCATTGATGGATACACGTGCAGGAACACAGGCCCTGAAGATGTAGTGTTGAAGGTGTTGTACTGTGGAATAGACCACACTGATCTTCACCAGATGAGAAATGAGATGCATAACACCAACTATCCTTTGGTCCCAGGGTATGTATTTGTTGTCTCTTTCACTTCTCTCAAATTAATGTATTTGTGTTTGATTGATGTGGTTTGATTTGATGATCAAGGCATGAAGTGGTGGGCTTAGCTGTAGAGTTGGGTTCAGAGGTGAAGAAATTCAAGGTTGGTGACAAGGTTGGTGTTGGGTGCATAGTTGGGTCGTGTGGGCAGTGCCATTCTTGCAAATCCAGCATGGAACAGTACTGCAATGATCGGATCATGAGTTACAATGACACCTACAAAGATGGGAGGCCAACACAGGGAGGCTTCTCTTCTGCCATGGTCGTCCACCAAAAGTAAGCGATTTTTTTTTGTTCGGAGATACCAACATTGTTGACTGATGCCTGAATTCTCTGAGAGAATTCAAGTACCTTAAACTACTTGGTCTGACGAGTGTTGATAAATAAAGTGAGCCAATTGATTTCAATCATTGACATCATCTCCTTTAGTTCCAAACTCAACTAACATGATTACGAGATGTCAGATTTGTAGTAAGAATACCGGAGAAGGTGGCGCCGGAGCAGGCAGCGCCATTGTTGTGCGCCGGAGTGACAGCTTACAGTCCCTTGAAGCAGTTCATTGGGAGCGGGAAGGTTCTGCAAGGAGGAATATTGGGTTTTGGAGGAGTTGGTCATTTGGGCGACGTGATGGCTAAAGCAATGGGACACCATGTCACCGTCATCAGCTCATCCGATAAAAAGAAGGAAGAGGCCTTGCGGCATTTAGGCGCGGATGCTTTTTTGGTTAACTCTGATGCAGAGGAGATGGCCGGAGCAGGCCACAGCCTTGACTACATCCTCGACACTGTGCCTGCGTTCCATCATCTGCAATCTTACCTCTCGCTCCTAGGAGTTGATGGGAAGCTGCTCCTAGTCCCATCAACTCCTAGTAGGAGTCTCCCAAGCCACTGCAGTTCAATGGAGATGATATGATTCTTGGCAAGTGTTTCTTTGTTTGCTTACAGCAACAAATTTTTTCTTTTGTTCGGTAAAATGATTATTTTTGTTGCTCTACAGGGGAGAAATCCATCAACGGGAGTTTCATCGGAAGCATGGAGGAGACGCAGGAAATACTGGATTTCTGGGCAGAAAAGGGTTTGGCATCAAAGGTGGAGGTTGTGAAGATGGATTATGTGAACAAGGCTTTCGAGAGAATGGAGAGAAACGATGTGAGGTATAGGTTTGTGCTAGATGTGGATGGCAGTAACCTTGAGGATTAAGCTGCTCTTTTCTTCCAGAATAAACAACAGACAATAACTTTCAGGGAAACCATTCTGGTTTGGAAAGCTTGTAAGAGTATCTAAAACTATATTGACTACATTTTAATCGGATCATGTCCTAAATAGATGTTATTTAAGCAACCAGGAAACTTTAAGAGAAGGAAAAAATATGAGGATAGAACAACATTGAACCAACCTGCCTTCCCGGATTAGTTGAATTAGAACTAAACAGGCTAGCATGAAAGAACTCTATGACAGCCTTGTACAGATTTTGTGACAGAAATAATAGAGCTTTGGCTGCTGCTCAATCATCTTTCCCCTTGCCTTTTCCTTCCATACCTCTAGAGCCACCATAACCATAAGCTGAGAGGAAGAATGTGCTTTGATTTTTTTGCAGACACCTGGAGACATAAGAAATTTGTATCAGGCATCATTCAGTATGCAATATAGAAATGCAAAGTCAATAACAATTTCTGACGAGTTCTCTTATACGAGCATGCTGAGAAGATCCTCCAGGCTCCAACACGCACTATCAGTGTGCGAGCATCGCGAGGCTCACTCATATGGTCGTATAATTGGAGAGAGAGAGAGAGAGAGAGAGAATGGCAGGTTTAATAGAAACTTGGTCGCTTAAATTACATTATACCATTTATCTAATAGCTTTTCTGATCCTGACATTCAGTTCTGCTTTTCAACTCTCTTTCGCTTTCAAATCCTCCATCAGTCCATCCATCCCAAAATGAGGGTCCAATTTTCTTTTTTATTAGTTAGTTATGTATGAATTACCAACAGTATCCTTAAGATAGTGAAATCTCTTTGAGTTTGTTACTATACGAGCATACTCATTTGGGGATGGAAGGAATAATATTCCAAACATGATAGACATACCAACATGACATGATTATTTCACTTATAGAAACTATATTTCCAACAAATTAAAGAATATAATGTATATGGACTGAGTACATACTTCAGAAAGTCGAGCAATTTTTGCTGCAATTTAGTCATTGTTTCCTCTTCAATGTTCACAGATCCCATTAACTCGGGTAATTTGACTGCAAATAGCCAAATACCAGAAAATTGATTAACATCACAAGCCTTCTTAACACAAGGTTCAGAATTAATAAAAATGCTAATTCAATACTCATAACAAATGTGAAACAAACAGCATTTTTTTTTTATAGAGAGAAGTAATCAGCCATACAAGTACCTATGATAACATGAACATAAAACTACTTCAGAACCCCACAAAAGTTAAACAACACCAGCTATAATGAATGAACATACCAAAGAGGCGAAGTAAATGTTCAGCACCATGTATAGTTGATGGAGAGATGTTATCTACCACCAGTTCCTGGTACTGTTGGCACTCTTCTTTGTACAAAAGCATTGCAGGCAATGCTTTGTCAAAATAACACCGCAACCCTTTCAAAATTTCTCCAACTGAATCGGTCATCCTGCATTCAAGAAAAGCATAATTTGTAGTTGTAGAAAAACAGAAGAATGAAAAGGAATTTTTATTGTTCATTCACAGCAATACAATCACCTATTTATACACATTCTACCAAAGCAAACTATACAACACATACCAAGATCATAGCAAATCCCATAATCAGTTTCTGCATTTTAACCTTTCTATAATCATCTATATTCAACACATGTTAAATGTGCTGAATTTAACATTAACCCTCAAGCTTGTGCATACCAAGCTTGTTAGAAATGAAACTGATTCGGGAACCCTGTAACATATCGCACGCTGGTTGGAAAATTAAACTACCAAACTATTACACGTCCAGAAATTTTTTCTGCTGAAGTGTTCTTTTCCCTTTTCTTTAATTATAAGCGAAAGCTTCAAGAAAAACTTGGAGAGCCAACTGATAAAGTCATTACTGAGAAACATAACCCTTGCATTCGGTAGGGAGAAATGGAACACAACCCCTGCATGGGTAGAGAGACCCAGAAGAAGAATTTGGGAACTGAAAGTATAAGAAACTATGAGCCAACAACAATATTTATCCCAAAAAAAAACGATTGATCTCATTGGAAGTCATCGGCAAATTATATTCTAATACACAACCAACCAAAGAAATGGTATCGTAGAAGAATATACAATATATTGGTTTTAGTGTTTTACTAGTGGATTGAAGTTACAGTATAACACTAACAATTAAATGGCAGGAATGATAAAAGTTAGGATATATCTCCATGTGATTCCCTGAGGGAGAGGGAGAAGCGGCAGAGACTTGGTAGAATAGCTACCAGGTCATGGGTTCTAATCGCCATACTTGCAATGGCAATAGCCTATGAAATAAAATATAACATCCATGTAATTCAAATGGAAGTGAACGAATCTTACCTGCCATCCTTCTTTGTCCTGTATTCGAGGTACTTTGTCAATATATCATCAATGTTTGGAGTGCGGGGAAGTTTAAGAAGCTGTAGAAGGATTCAACTGAATCAGTTACATACTTTGTCAATATATCATCAATGTTTTTAGTGCGAGGAAGTTTAAGTAGCTGTAGAAGGATTCAACTGAATCAGTTACATACTTACATTCATCCTTTTAAATGTAGCTAGAAACAAAATTCCTCAAATGATAAGAGACAACAAGCAGTTAAGCTTTCAGAGGATGTATATTAACTCCTATTGTTAATGAGGATAATAGCAGTAATATTTACTGATGACCTTAATCCAAAAATGAAAGCACTACGTACATAGCTGACATATAATTGTACACAAGAAAAGGAATCAAATAAGCCAACAAAGTAAAGAGCTAAAAACTAAAAACAAAGAACTAAGAATCATTACAATAGTAATAATGATAAAACGTCCAGAAATATAGCACGAGACTATAAATAATAAACTGGTAACTAAGAAGTAATAAAACTGCTGAATTTAGACTTGTGAAATCCTCGATCCAGATTCTCTAAACTTATTTTGGAACAGAACAGTGATCAAGGTCATCAGGCAGATCATGCTTTGAAAGTTGAAACATCAAACTTAGCTAAAAGATGAACTACATTAGTAGACACTATACAATTGTAGTTTTAGACTATGACCTAGTAAATAACAAATGTTATCTGATCGTGCTACTACAAAGTTTAGACAAGCAAACTGCAAGAAGCTTTTGAGGGCATAATGAAATGCTTGAAGATCCATAAGTAGCCGTTGCAATTCCAAAGGGAAAAGGGAATAAAAGAAACGGCACTGTTTTTGTGAAAGAACAAAGAGCAAGAGAAGATTAGCAGCACAATGTCGTTCTCAAGCAAGGAAATTTAATGAGAAGTCGAGATGATGCCGTTTACAAGGAATCGAACCAAAACGACAGTGCAGAAGAACGAAGCCGACGATCTGAAAATGACTTGAGCTCGAAGGCAGAAGGAACCGCTAACAAACTTGCAGAGTCACACAGGTTTGATCCGGAATCCTGGAAGAAGAAGGGAGAGTTGTTCCAGTATGTCGCAGCCAGGAGGAAAGGAAATTACCTGCACATTTCAGGGAGCTTAAATAGCTAGAAGAATGTGTAATTTGGTTGTTGATTTCTGTGTTGTCTAGATTCCTCCTCTGTGATTTCTTCTTCTCTCTTACTTATTTCTTCTGTTCTTGAGTTTGCAATCTTTTGGTTTGCTTGGATTGTAAGCATTTCCTTGAATTTTGATAAATGAACTGCCATAGATGCTATTGCGGAGGCAACTTATTATCTCTGTTAATTAGTTCATATGGTTTGCTGAAGTAGTTGGTTTAAGCATACCACATAATAATATCAATGAACACAAAATGGGGCAGCCCGGCACATGAGGCCCCACCATTTGGGGTTCAGGGAGGGTCATTTATGACCTCAGCCTATTCCCTACTTTTGCAGGGAGGTTGTTTTCTTTACTCGAAAAGGTCACCAAGCAGCAACCATACTCTTCTAAAAATAATAAATAAACGAATAAAAAAAAATCTTTAAAATATAAAATATGTTGATAATACACAATAGAAGGTTCAATTATGTCAATGTGCTATCAAGAACCTGCGACTTCCAGATAAATTTTTGAAACAAAATGAGTGCAATGAACAACTGAATGGGTCAGAGAGGGACGAGGTTGAGAAAAGACATGATGTTTGAATTATTAAGCAAGAGATAGGATATAGTTGGAACTGTATTGTGGAGAAATTTTTTTGAAGAAAATCTCAAATGGTAGGGAAAATGTTAGTTAAGTTGAAAGTTGTGCAGCACAACAAGCATACTGTCCTTCAAATTCCACCAACTCAATGTAAACAACAGAACCATTAAGATCTATGGAGATGACATGGTTAAAGTTTTGTAACTAACAAATCTGCCAATTCCATTTCAAACATGATTGAACACCAAGGAGAAAATATTGATTGAGCACAGAACATGATAGAGATACCTTATCCTGCTGGGTTACATATTCCCAGTCATCAACAAGTTGCTTCCTCAGTGCTGATGGTATTTGAATCTTGACAAGCTTTTCAACAGATACATTCTCCTTCAAAAGAAAAAAAAATAATAATAATCACACCTAATCCATCGATCTCTTATGCTTAAACTGTAATTGTCAGATTTATAAGCCTAACATAACAGGTGAAAAAAGGAGAAGATGCAAGGAAAGCAAGCCCGACACAGTAAAATAATCCTCGCAAATTTTCATTTATTTACCTCAAATTGCTTAAGTATTATTTTTGCTATAGATGTAATGATTTCTCATCAAAGGACTATCTATAGTGTATCAATCAATGGTCCTAAACCCCCAGCAAGCTAACTCCTCACTTTACTTCCATCCCGTAATCAAAATAAGAAGTTGCAATTACAGGGATGGACCCCAATTCCAAATATACACAAGCACTCACCCAAAACCCAGAATTAGACCCAGGAAAAATCTTCTTGGTCTATGCAGTCAATGCAATCATTTAATACTTTAGTCCAATGCTGAGTGTGCAACACACAAAATTCAATCTTGGCTTTGGTATAAAAGTAACCTAAATGAATACCCTAAATTCCACGACTGACAACATTATCCAAACTTCCAAATCATATGTTCAATTTGGAAAACTTTGTCGGCACAACTTGTTAAAATGGCATCGGTTAAAAGATTCAATAGAATGCAAAATCTCGCATTATTCAAATATATAAAATGTTGAAGTGGGTGATATATGTCCCACATCGGATAAAATAGAATTGAAAGGCTAACATATAATGGGGCAAGTGAAACCCTACTAATAAGGTTGACCTTTTAGTATGGGAAGCCCAAGCCATTATATTAGCCCATTATCAAATTTAACATGGTATCAGAGCTGGGTTTGATCCAGGCCTTGGCCTGGTAAGTGGCCCGTTTATGTTGCCTCCCCCTGTGGTCTCCGACCCGTTTGCTCTACACGTGAGTGCCAATAAGGTTAACCTTTTAGTATGGGAAACCCAAGCCATTATATTAGCTCATTTTCAAATTTAACATAAAATACCATTTTTCAATAAGATGCCAAAGTGCAAATGAAAATACTATACATAATCAAGAGAACCAAAACTGGATAGCATCAAGTAAAAAATCCATGAGGACTATGTTAGCACTGACAATACTATATATACATTAATACACTTAATTTTTTTAGTGTGTTTGCGCACTTATCCAGTAAACGAGGAACAAATATCTTTAAGTAATAAATTGAAATTCTTAATCATTGATCAAACCAAAAATCATACCTCACCCCCCGATTCATTCTTTCGTTTCTTCCCTTTCGTCACTGCAGTAAATTTTGAATAAAACAACCAGTTGTTGTCTATAATCATTTAACTTAAGCAAACATTGAAAAGATTTTAATGAACCATTACGGAATGACAATGCACTGGTGCAATTATGCATATGGAAGTATGGAACTGAATTGGTTCTGTGGATCTCTACATAGCATTAGCATATATATTAAATATGGAAACTGGGATTGTCACCACCATTAGTTATGGTATAAACTATAGATTTTTCTTAAATTGACACTCTTTCAAAATTTCAACCCAAACTAGGATTCCATTACATGCAAACAAATTTTCCCGGTGAAGGTCAAGCGTGCCTCCATCAAATTTGGAAATTAATATGAAAAAAATATTGATGAAATAGAGGCATTCTATTACATGTTTTTAGTATTATATGGCGAAGAAATAGAGTACTGCTAAAAAATTATTATAAAGCAGCAGATTGACAATAATATATGGTATTCCTGCATTCTCCACAATAACCTAATTGAAAGGGAAAAAAGTAAGGAGAAGAGAAGGAAATACCATAGTTCTTGAGGTAATCTTTATCTACTTTTGCATCCACCAAACCAAAAGCAAAATAGAAAGGGTCCAAAATGAGATTTAAGATAAAAGCAGCACTGTTCATAATAGTTAACTAGCCCACACCTTGGAGCCATAGTTACTAGGATCGTGGAATAAAAATAGGAATGCAGAACGTGAGGGGTTTAGAAACGTGGAACAGTGGGGGTGGACTTCTTCGGAACGTTACTTCGAAAAGGAAAAAAGTTTACCGAATCATGGAACATCTTTTAAAATATATATAAGGTAATATTTCTTAAAAAAATTTAAACTAACCAAAGCAATAATCAATAACTTTTAGGTCTATATATGCACTAAGTTTAGGTTTAGGAGTTTAAAAATGTGGACCATTATTAGTATTAGCCTATATTATTTCTAATTACAATTTAAAATTATTACTATCTGTTGAATGAAATCTTATGGAAACTGGAATGTCAAATTTCACTTTTTTGGAATACTAGAGTTCCATGTTTTGGAACGTCCGTTCCGGATTGCGAATTTCCATTGAAATAGGGACTTCCAGAAACTATGCTTGGAATCATGGCATGGACCCATTACGAAGTACCTCAGACATGTCCTTAGATTTTCTTTCTTTCTTTCTTTCTTTCAATGCTTCTTTTTTTTGGTCCAGATAAAATGAAAACTATAACTATTATTTACATAGATGGCATATTTGGTAAAAAAAAAAAAAAAGTTTTGGGAAGCCGTATTATGTTGTTCCTAATTATAATTATAGATCATACTAGTAAATATAGAGCGAGTCTAAGATAAATTCACTAAGAATGAGCTTTTGCTTGTACTGCCCTCATTCAACAAATATATCAGCTAATTCCCACTCAAAATTTTAACTATTAAAAGAAGCGTAACTACAGGCTACATATCAAGTATGACGACCACAACAAGGGAAATGCACTTTATTGCCGATATTACTTCTTTTTCTGGACGAAGAGAAAGGCTTGCATGCATAGAATCCAAACAAAGCAATATTTGAACTGGACTTTTTTCAAGAGACTTGCTTACCAGTAGAGCTTTTTGGCTTAATTTGAGCAGAGCAACCTGACTTTATACTCTTGTCTACACCCTGTTTTTTGTCAAGGGCCTGCTGCTTCAAGACATTCTCTTCAGTATGCTTCATTAGACGATCCGCACTTACCCATTCGTCCCAACTGTCGTCAAGATGTCCAAATTTCAGCATACTTTTTTGTATCCACTCCTTAAGTGGCATAATTGAAAATGCAAGCAAAGAGAATATCTTGAGAGGCCATGGTGAATACTGCGGGAGTGCGGGTAAATGAATGATTACATAAAAACAAACAATAAAAATAAGAACCATGCTGCTGTGAGATTTGGAACGATGTTATCCTGAACATGGGCTGCTTTGATGTGGTGAGTAAGCCACTAAAACCAGAATCTAACCAATTTGGAGGAGATTTATCTCTAAAATAAACTGTTCAGTTGGAAGTTATAATAATGTTGAATTTGGAACTTAACAGTTAATACTAATCTTCTGTTAAAAAAACAGACAAAATTAGTACTTTTTGTGCTGTTGTTGGTTTCCAATGTTCTCTTGTTGTTGCTCAATGCCCATTTTTAGAAGGGAAACAGTTCACATTTTTCATGTAGTAGAAGCTCCGAAGCCAGGACAAGTCAAAAATCAGCCGTGTTGGAAATGTAAGACACTGAAAAACGTGTCCTATTTTATTCCTATTTTTAAAATAAATGCATTAACTGCAATGAATGATAGATTTCAAGTAACCGACAATGAGAATTTAATTA
>JAYMTJ010000449.1:0-10999 GCA_036897525.1 Pelargonium x hortorum | reverse complement strand
TTTACGGTCGGCTGTGGTTTACAACTTTTAGGGGCACCAATTGTAATGTTTGCACAGGGCCTCCGAAATCTTTGAGACGACCCTGAATATAGTTTAGGGGTATGCAATGCAAAATGTGCAAAGTACATTTTCCCATTAAAATATTTACTCCCTAGTGTAAATTCAAGCTAAATAGGATATATGTGAGTATGTGACTAGAGTTGGTCATTCGTGTGCGTCGTATTTATATTTTGCTGAAGTTTATTTATGTGTTGTACAAGACACGATTATGAATATAAACATTTTATGTTTAATTTGATAACTAAATGAGACGGGTTGACACGACATGACACAATTGACATGAATACAACCTAACACGTTACGCACGATTTGATATGACAATATCTAACATGTCAGACATGTTTTTATAATAAATTTATATTTATACTTTTAATTATGTGTTGAGTGTGTCATTCACTTCACAACAATACTAATTAATGGTGCGTGTATTAGATACTCAACAGGAAACGATTTCTAAAAGTCTAAACATGTTAATGTAGAATCATGTCATGAATTTCAGCTCAAAAACGAGTGCATCGCATGAATGGTGGCGCAGTTGAAGTGTTGAACTGAATTGGGTGAGGTCCATTCTGCATGCATTAATGAGATGCCAAAATAGGTCTAAATTTTTTATTACAAATTTGACCTTATTGAGAAAATTGAGGAGAGGGTGACGTGGCAAATGGAGAGATGGACATGGAATTATTGGCAAATATCCCGCAAGATACGCTCTTGTGCCTATATATAGCAGAAGGCAAATACTGTTGTCCATTTCTCACACTCTCTCCTTCGTTTTCGATTCTACACAGACTGAGACGATTCAGATTCGATCATCGCCATGTCCACTCTCATAGTGCCTGCTGGGGTCCCCTCTGTTGCCGATGACTGCGAGCAGCTTCACAAAGCTTTCTCAGGTCTCCATTTTCACTCTCTCCCTTCTTTACGGATCGAACTCGATTATGTTGTTCTTTTTCTTATGTTGCTTGTAATGATCTGGTCTTTTTCTTATGTTGGGCCTCATCAATCGGTCTGATCTGTAATTGAACTGGATTGTTAGTATGATACTGAACGAACGTGGTTTCGATCTGGATCTGATGATCTTTGGGGATCGCGATCGGTTAAAAGGTAGATCGATTCTGAATAGGTGCGAAAGCTGTTTGACAAACTTGTTTTGAAGGTTGTATTGAGTTAACGGAACAAGGATTTTCTTACAGATTCGTATTTAGGGAAACTCAGAGCTCCTCTGTTTGATCCTTTCAAGGATCTGTTTTTTTTCATATGATTGGTGATCTTTGGTTTGAAATGAAGCTAGGTTTCGATTTATATGAAGTTGGCATCGCACTACATCATTTAACTTGTACGTATTTGTGGTATGTTATGTACTATGACACAGTGTGAAAAATTAATGATTGCCTTGAGTTTGTAGGCTAGAGGGGTGTGGGAATGGTAATCATTTTGCAAATTTCACTACTTAATACGAAGACATTCATATATTTGACCTATACTTGGAAGTGTATTGTTATGGTTATGTCTTCCAATTCTACAGAACGTTAGAAGCAATATATGTTCAGTACTATCTGTTTTAGGGGATGTCAGGTAAACTACAGGAAATTTGGGCCCTAAGTATTGGAACAGCTTGGTTTTCTCTACTTTCACTTAGTTTGGAGCTTATTATGTAATCTGTGTAACAAACAGGGTATATATCTCGGTAAGAATGTGGTGGAAGAATGGACTCATCTTGCTTTATCATTTTATGGTAGTGTATATATATATATATGTTCACTTTTTCTTTGTTCAAATTGTTTACATGTTTAAATCTTTTCATCATGCTGGTTAACATTTGTTTGCAGGATGGGGAACTAATGAGGGTTTGATCATCTCCATATTGGCTCACAGAAATGCTGCTCAGCGGAAGGCAATTCGACAAGCTTATGCTGATACTTATGGTGAAGATCTCCTCAAAGTGCTGGACAAAGAACTTACAAGTGATTTTGAGGTTATAAATGCTCCTTCTATTTTGTCCTTCTTCAAGTAAAATTAGTCTCCCAACTCATACTTGTGTTTCGTTTTTCTTAAATTTAGAGGTTGGTAAAGCTTTGGGCATTAGATCCAACTGAACGTGATGCAATGTTGGCTAATGAAGCAACAAAGAAATGGACTTCAAGCAATCAGGTTCTCATGGAAATAGCCTGCTCCAGGTCTTCAAATGAACTACTTCTGGCAAAGCAGGCTTACCATGCTCTTTATAAGAAGTCCCTTGAGGAGGATGTGGCACATCACACTACTGGCGACTTCCGCAAGGTACAGCCTCTGGCCTTCAAAAGCTAGCTGCAATTTGATTCTAAGGATTTATAAGTTAATGCTATTATTTTCTTAGCTTGTTTGATTTGATTTGATGTTTTAATTTAGCTTTTCATGCATTACATTTGCAGAGTAGGCCATGAGGTATGCTTTGAAGTAATAAGTGAAATATCTGTTCTAAGAATTACCTTCTTCCAGATTTTTTATTTGTTTGGAAGTGCATATTTGATTGAATTTCCATATCTATTATCATGCATACGAAGAACATGCTTTTGTATTTAGGCCTCAGAGCACACACAAGCAACACATCTTTGATAGAGGTTAGTCGATTTGCAATGCCATTATAATTCACATATCCATGTATTTGTGCAACATCTAATGAATGGCTAGGCGGTACAGATGAAAAGGTCGGTAATAGCTTGGAACCAGACTTGTAACAGTTTATGCAATACACGGAACAACAGAAATTTAAATCATATATGGCAATATGTGTTTGTCATATAAAAGGAAAATCAGATTTCTTTTTGTCATGTGATAAATTATTCACTTGCTTCTGTTTCAGGGTTATCATGTAGAGCATACATTTATTTTGCATTATGTTCTTTTGACATTTAATTTTCTTCGCTTTGGTCCAAAACCGTTTCAATACTTTTCATATGCTTCACAGCTTTTAGTGCCTCTTGTAAGCTCATATCGATATGAGGGAAGTGAAGTGAACATGACTCTTGCAAAATCTGAAGCTAAGATACTCAATGAGAAGATTTCGGCTAAGGCTTACAGTGACGAGGATCTCATCAGGATTTTGTCTACAAGAAGCAAAGCCCAGATCAGCGCTACTTTGAATCACTACAAAGATGCATTTGGGAAGGATATAAATAAGGTATGAAGGCAATTATTATATGAGCTGCCACATTTGGCCATATATCCTCGTAAAACATTTTCATTTAGGTAGCGTTTGGATTGAAAATTTTGTTCTGGTATGGAAATCAATCATGAGAATGAGAATGTGAATGGAATTCCATATTCTTCATGTTTGGATTATAACTTTTTGGTCATGAAAATTCCTTGAGAATAAAAATCTCATTCCCGTTTCAAAAATATTAATCCAATGGCTACCTAAACAATTTGTAATTAGAATAGCATAAGCTTGGGGCTTATGTTTCTGCACCCTATACTGTCAACAGTTTGAGGGTATTTGCAAGAATTACATTGTTTTAGTAACTGTATTTTCTTAGACCACTCTAGAGAAATTGTCAATAAAAGATAATGGAAAGAATTACATTTAGAGAAAAAGGAAGGGCATCTTAAACCAGAGCTATCCAATAAGATCAATTTTTATGTAGAGATGTTCTGTTAGAGCAACTGATTGGTATTTTGTTGTGTGGTGATTGTTTAAATATGTAACTGGAACGATCAACTGTTGATATCAGGATTTGAAGGACTCCACTGATGAGTTCCTTTCATTGCTGAGGGGTACAGTGAAGTGTTTGACCCGCCCTGAGAAGTATTTTGAAAAGCTTCTTCGTCTGGCAATTGACAAGAGAGGAACGGATGAAGGAGCCCTTACAAGAGTAGTTGTTACGAGAGCTGAGGTTGACATGAAGACGATAAAAGACGAGTTCCAACGTAGGGACAGTGTCACTCTGGAAACAGCTATCAAGAAGGACACCGGTGGAGACTATGAAGATATGCTTCTCGCCTTGATAGGACATGTAGAAGCTTGAGATGCTCCTATATATATATATCTACTGTCCTAGTTTGATGCTTTGCGGATTTTGAGTTTCATTGACAGAAACTATCTATTTAAGTATTTATTAATATGTGGTAAAATAACTGAGACAAGAATGTTTGCCTTGTAGACTATGTAAGAGTGTTTCCTTTTCTTATATTATTAAACTACAGCATGGAGCAATTAAATCTCGTAATTTATGTGGCAATTTTCTTGCTGACATGGATGGATACAGCTAACTAGTTTACAAGAGGAGTAGAGAACAATTTTCATCTTCCAAAGAAGAGCTTCAAAATTCAAAACAGGTGGCAACAAAGTTTGATGTATATAATAAATATAGTGACACAACTTATGTTAAAATATAAATATATATTTCATCATACATAAGAAGTAAAGATCAGATGAACAACAAGACAACATCATAGTTAACACAAGTCGAATTTGCAAGGAAAACTTGCTTATTACACACAAGTAATATAGTGGACATCAAAATATTGAAAGAACAACAACATTTCTTGTTAGCAAAGGCTAATTTGCATCACTTCTTGAGGATACTTCGTGAGAAAATCCTCTTGCAGTATGGGCTGGTGCGTAATATTTTGTGAGCCCGAACTGCCTCGAGCAGTGAAGCACGAAGAGGGCCCTATTTTTAACATAAATTATCACTACATCAGAGAGAGAGCAATTTGAAGAAGAGCAACATTAATAATGGAGTGAGTATGAAACCTTGGTGACCGCAAGAGCAGATTGAATGACATAGTTGGCAAATGGGTGTTGCAACAACTGTTCAAAGTGAGATACAGAGAGCAATTCATGGATGATTCTTGACTGGCTCTCTTCTATATAGTTGAGGCACTTTTCAACAACATGGCTGCTACATTTCTGCATTGACAGATGCGCATACTTCCCTTCAAACTGATTAATCAAACTACCAATGGCAGATGGAATCTTCAGCTCAATGATATATTGAACTACATAATTTCTGCACAAATAATATATATTTTTCGATCAGAAAACTTTATTCAAAATTCTATCCCTCAAAGAAAACTAATAATCATTTTCAATATACAGGCGAATGTCTTCACTCCATTATACAGTGTTACTTTAGTTAAAAAAAAAAAAGAACCTATAACCAACGACAGTTTCTTTATCAAATACACTGTTAGTCTGTAACCAATATTCTTCCAATAAAATTTTAAAAACACGATATATAGGCACAAACAATAACATATGATGGCACAAAAGTACACCTCTTTGCTAAACAGCTCCTACTTTGCCTGGTTTTTAGCTATTTTGGAAGAAGATCAAAAAACAAAGGAAGATAATCAGACACCAAAAACTACTTTCAAATCAATTAAAGAAGCTCCTAATCAGATTTTAAGCAACCATAACTTATAAAAGTTCAATTTTATTGGAGGGCGAAAGAAACTTGTGAAATTATATCAATATGATATCCACTGTTACTTTTCAAACTAGTACCATGAGTCCATGACTCTGCCAGTAAAAAAAAGATAGAATAGTGAAAAACTAAATAGTTGCAGAGGGAAGAGAGGGGAAATCATGATCTAGAAAAGCTTTGACCTTTCCCAAAACACTAGCATTTTGTAACAGGAAAAAAAAATCGTAAATATATGATAACAGGAAAGCTATGCAATAAGCAAGGCAAGATGAGCTTAAAATATTATACTCATTAGGAATTTCACTCAGTACTAATACTAAATTACCTTCAATATATTGCAATGTTGCATACAGCATTCAGATAACAAGATCTTGGAAGAAAAAAACATATTACAATATTAATCTCTATTAATATATGCTCATTTCATAAGAGTTCATCACTCTTAGCCAAAGCAAGTAAGCTATGCACTTAGCTAAGCAAGACGATTACAAAATTGACCTCATAAATATAGGTATTTCAGTTATTATAATACTACATCCACTTTCACTTTGTTAGTGTCACAGGTTGCATTCAGGTAGCAATAAGACTCCAGTTAGTACTAGATCACCTTAAATTAAACTTCCTTGAGCCGAAAATAATGTACAAATAATGTATTTCAAAGCCCAAATAAAAGTTTGATATGGAGGTAATAATCATGTTTAAGGTTGCATTCGGTTGCATTCATGTTCAAGCACTCAACATGTCACACCATTAAGCATCCAAATCAATGATCAAAAACCCACCAATGCAGTACCACCAAAGAGAAGATGAAATCAAGAAAATCTTTCCATTAAGGTATACTAAAATTTAAGCTAATGAGGCTGAACAATAAGCTGGCTAAAAATATATGTTTTATTAAGCGTGTTAATAATTCATTAGACTTATCTTATGATACGAAGGGTTGTTTGTTTTGAAACATAGGAGAAAGAAAACACACCAATACAGTTTAATTAACAGTCATAATTACCCATAAGGATCTTGAGCAAGGAGAAGCCCATTAGTGGAAACTTCAGCAACCAGCTTTTCTCGATCCTCTCCAAATGAATGTGCAATACACCGTTGCAGTACAATGCATCCATTTTGATGAGTAGCAATATCAACGCAATATTTTACAGCATTATCAAAAATAAACTGCAAATAAAAATGGTGAAAAAATCTCAGCTTTTTTCCAATAAGCATCAGAATTCGCAAGGCAAACAAGATTTATTCGAAAACTAGTAGAGCTAGAATATGTATACACATAATTAGCATACACGTAATTTATAGGACAAAATTTTCCAAACATAAGAAAGACACCAGACCAGTATTGCTTGAGACCTTCAATGAAATGACATGGTCGGTTAAACTTCTACTGACCTAGATAAAATAAGATTAAAAATAAAAAGAGCTCTTGGGCTGGATTACAAGTTCTATTTGTAACCAGTTTTAGGTTTTATATCCGTTAGTGTCCATCCTCATTATGATTATCATTTAGTAATCCACTTATAAATAAAGACCAAATTAATAATAAATATGATAGAGCTCAACCTTCATGTTAGGTTTGTTGTAAATTTTAAACCCCAATCCCCAAGGCTACCTTCTCTAAATACACAAGGCATTAAAGCTCATCCTTTTCAACTTCATAAAGCATCTTGTACAGCTTGATACAGATGATGCACATTAAAGAACTTTTATTGTTGGTCAAGTGCTATCTCATATCCTAACAGCATATCACATATGTACTACATGGCCCATCTAGCAGAAGTATATACATTAACTGTGGGTTTCTTTTGTCTTTCTTATTGTTCACTGATTGCCTTGTTCCATTTGACGTTACAATACTTATCTTGGTGCTTATATTGTCACCCTTGATCGTGATAATCCGTGCTATACTCACCTACATGTACTCTTTTCGCTCAAGTGAGAGCAGTAAACTACAGAGTACACATTCTAAAAAGTCAGGGGTGATAAATTACCCATAACTCAGTTTGAGTCAAACAAAACGTTCAGTATTTCTACCATCAATATTCAATTAATCAAACAACACATTCTGTCTTGAGCATAACTTGAAATAAACCTTGTCAATTTCACAAGAAGCAAAGCATAATTTGGTGATCTTGCATCCCCCATTAGCTCCTATTATTAAAGTTTCTAAATCACAAGATGACCAGACTTAAGGGTTTTGGTTTCACTGCTTATGTGCAAGCTATATGAATCTCATGACCCATATTTAGCAATCTCCTATAAAGTACCTCTCTTTGTACACTCTGTCCCTAGTATAAGAGGAAATTTGGCTTTGTTTACTTGTGGTTGCCTGGTTGGCATCGCCAAAAACAATTGCACCGAATGTCAGCAACCAATACAGAAACATTGTCTGATGGATCATTCCCCTCAATGAATTGCTAACAAAAAACTTATGGCAACATGAGGATCTAAGAATTATGTGTGGCAAACATGAATAGAATTGTTCTTTAGCAGCTTAACTTTAAAAAAGTCTGCATACTAAGCAGTCATTTATCACATAGAATTTAACAACAAATTCATGGACAGAAAACAGAGTGAAGTAATAAATATTCATGACGTCATCCACTTTATCAAACTAGATTGTAGAAATAAAAGACAAGGAAATTATACCTTATTATCTTCACTGCTAAAACATTGCAAGCAACGGTCTACCACATGAGCTCCATACTGGTTCTTAATAAGAGCAAGAAGAAAAGGTTCAAGGGCCGACTTCACTAGAGTAATTTGCTGCCTGGTTTCAAGTGTTTCAATCAACTTTTGTATGACTCTTGTGCTGATCACATAGTAGAAAACTCGTCATCAGAAAAGAAAATAAAAATAGAAACTCATATATTAAGTCAACTAATGAAAAAAAAATGTATATATTAAAGGAATACCCATGTGGATTTGAAGATATTCTTGCAAGTTCTCCTGGTTCTTTGGTCACCATTAGCACAATCTTCACCCTTTGTTCTTCATTGCACACATCCAACAACTTCTGCAGAAGGTAATTACCAAATTGGTCCATCATAAGTTCCGCTACATGATTGATGATCTCATTAAAAATTATTTGAGTTTCTTGATGTGTCCCCTCATCAAACACCCTCTGCAAGTATCGACAACCATTTTGATCCTTCGCAGTTAAGTATATGCGACCCTGGATATCAGCCAAAGAACTAAAACTTGGTAAAGCCAACAGATGATTGCTATTTGGATGCTGACCATGATAATACATTTTCCCATGATTTGCACAGCTATTAAGTTTGTACAGGTTTCTCATTCCAAAGCCATTGCAGCTATTCTTCTTGTAACCCCTCCCAACATCATGTCCCTTGTTAATGACATAATTCAAACATTTTTCTCGTATGGCAAAGTTGTCCTCACAACTCAAACCTTCAAGGGAACCTACACCTTTCTTAGGCGCAAGTGATTGGGAGACCTTAGTGTTCAACATTGCTCTGTTAATTTCTGTTAGGACAGTATTGTTGCATAGCAAATCTTCATTGTTTACAGCTAGGGACGGAGGCAATCTACCTAAATTAAGGTGCATCAACTGAGGGCAGATTGATGCATCCATGTCCCCGTTAGGCTGTGAGCAAGCAAAAGCATCGCGGAGGTAAGGGCCGCTCCAAGAAGTGCTGTGTGGATGAATTCCCCTATGATTAGAGCTCTTCAACTGTTCTCGTTGCGATAAACAACTCAATTGGGTTGAGTAGCAACTGGGGCCAGCGTACGGAACATTAGGCTGCTTATGAGTGGTGAAAGAGGACCTCATCAAATCACCCACTCTTTGTTTCTCCTGCAATCCAAGCAATGCCAAGTTGATATAATCATCAGGAGGAGAGGATCTAAAACCTCCACAACCAGAAAAGCCATTGTTCTCAACCTGGCATAAATTAGCTCCACCCACAGACCAATCAGCAAACCCAAAATCATTCACACCCATTCCAAATTTCCTTGTCTCAGTACGATCCTTGTGTTCACCAATATGCATTGCACATAAGTTATTGGACAAACCCAGTTCATCCACCACAGAACCACGTGATTTGGAGCCCAGAAGGGTCATTGAATACCATGGATCATCATCAGGGTAAAATTCAGGACCAACTCTTCTCCCAATAGGTGATTTAGAACCGGAACCCATGAGAAGACGAACAAGCTCCTCCTCTTTCCTCATCCTCAAAACATGATATACAACACAGATACACTCACACTACATACGATGATTTTATGAAACAAAAATTCCAAGCTTTGGAGGTGACGAGCAGTGAAAAGCATTGTGGAGGCGTTTTGGGTCAAATATTGGACAGGAAGGTGAAGAAGAAGAGAAAGGGTTTTTGGTTAGGACGGTTACGGAGAGAGAGAGAGAGGATGTGTACGGTCCCTTATTGCTCACGCCATTAAAATGAAAGAGACGGACAAAAATGCAAAGGAAAACCTCAATCAGGTACCAATACCAATAGCCTCGCCACTCTCACTCCACTGCTACTGTTACACAATATTTTTATTTTCAATTCTCTAATTTTAACTATCATTATTATAATAATAGACCATGTTTTTTCATAACAAATTAACACAATATCCTCTAATTTCTCCATCATATTTATCATTTAATTCAAACAAATGCTTAGCTACTTATTGACTCCCTCGAACCGATTTAGTACTCAATTAAGTAAATTTTAAGAAAAAGTCTCTCAATTATCATAAATTTCAACAATTCATAACATTTAATGTAAAGAAAATCTAAAAAATACAAAAATCATATTTGAATGCAATTAATCTCCAACTACATAAAATAATTGCAAAGAATATGAGAATCTAAGAAAAAAAAAATGTGGAGGCGGTGAAGCTCGGTGAGAGAACGGTAGGAGAGACGATGATAGTGGTCGGCTAGAGTTTGGTTTATAACACTAATAAACAATAAACTGAATAAAGATAATTTAATTTCACTTGAAGGGTTAAGTTTTGTCCATCAAAAGTAGGTGGTTTAGATTAAAAACCGTACCTCCCAGACCCCAGGAGCTCCTTCAACCACCAAATACTCAATCCTGTTCTTCCTTAGCCCAATGTCGCTGCCTCCCTTTGGTTTACAGCAACTGTAAACTTTATTTCTTCCCTTCACTTTTAGGATTACGAGTTAGTATAAATCATTTTAAAAGTTTTGCTGAATATTCAATATCACCCCTCTTTTTTAGGATGACTTGCTTACTGTGTCAATGCTAAGTTTGAGATAATAAAACGAGTCTAATCTATTGCTATAGCTTTTGGGAATAAACAGTGAATAGCCATAACATAAAACCTTGTGATTGGTCCCCAATACTTTTATCAATACAAGCACTGAATAACACAAGAAATTATGGACATACAACCCAATTAGAAGATGGTCCATAGCAATGGTGGACGTGTTAAACCCTAAAACACATTAATTCCCAAAACCCACAATCATAGGTCAAATAATACTGTAACATATCCCCAAACAACAATTAAACCAAAACCAGACAGACAGAATG
>JAYMTJ010000448.1:0-11001 GCA_036897525.1 Pelargonium x hortorum | reverse complement strand
GCAGCAAAGAAGGGTGGATATTCATAAAATTATGATGAAGAGAAAAAGCTAACAACACTTGTAGAGCTCGCCTATCATGCACTCCTCGTATGTTCTTGTCGCATGCTCTCTCAGAGGTACATTTAATAAGAACAATGTGCAACAATGGAGGCTGCATATTGATAAATTTATGAAAAAAATTTTTGTAGCAAAGACAGAGGTTGAAAGACTAGTGCAGTAAAGGCCAATAAAGGTTTCAACGGTAATTAAGGCTACTGAAAATCTCCTAAGTTTCTCCCTAAAGCTATGATACCATGTTAAATTTGAATAACGGGCGACACATATTGGCTTGGCCTTGCACTACTTAAAGGTCAACCTTTAGTAGGGTTTCACTTGCACCATTATATGTTGTCTTTCCATTTTATATATATCCGATGTAGGACTTATTTCACCCATTTCAACAAAACCAACTATGATTCATGCTATATTTCCTCCAACCCAAAAGCCTAAGGTAGCAAGTGGAGAGTCCAATTAGTATATTAAGAGGTCATGGTCACAATATCCTCATTTACTGGATGTGCAATACAACACAGTTCATTCCAGAAGTAGAAAAGAACACACATAAATATGTTATGAGAGTAAATATAACCTAACCTGAGAACATGCTTCTTGATATCTTCCAACAGCAGATAGAAGGTGTGTTCCAGACAGTGACCTGTCAGTTCTAACCATGTTGGCTGCGACAACCTAGATGATCACACAGAAGTAAATCATAGGCCAAAATGCATGGAAATAAACCCATTTTATTCCGATTGCAATGTATATATTGTGATGATCAAACAGAAGCAGTTTCAAATAAACACTCACCTTCACTGCAAGTTCGTGGAGAGATCTTGACACAGCAGAAGAAAGGGCAACTGCACGTAGAGAATTTGGATAGAAGTAGGAGCTCTCTGGAGGAGTACTGAGCAATAAACTTACTGCAACTTCCAAGTTCCCAATTGATACAAGTCTGTCATAATATATATACTTACTAAGTATAACGAATCTAGCCTAGAGACTATAGGTATGCACCAAAGTTAGTAGCTCCATATGAGAAGCTCATTCATATTGATGATCAGCTTGCACATAAAACTGAAAGAAAATATTTAACCTGCAGAAGCGTAAAAAAGAACAATAATATGGAGAAATTACTCATGCACACGATTTTGAATGGCCTCTTCCCCCTCCAACTTCTCATGCCATGGAATACGCTTACTGGCACTTTCCCACAACTCTTCTTGCTCAAAAGCCATCAAGCTATGCTGAACATGACTCTGCTAACCAGACAGCACAATTTACATTAGAGATAACAAAGTAAATTTCAGAAACAAGAAAAAAAATACCAAAATATTTCCTGCCTGGAACTAATCACAAGAAGAAAAAAAAAAAACTAAAACCAAGGTATAAGAGTTATTATTAGGTAGCAACAAAAATGAAAACTTTGACATTATAAAATATTTGAACATGGGCATGTACTCAGAATGTTTAAGTGTTGGAAAACCTACCAATGCATCCCTTTTTCTTGTTTCGGGCTCTGATTTCTCTTTTGATGTTATCCTACTCAGCAACGTTGTGTCACCTTGCTCTGGAATTAGGGCTGATACTGGGGGTTTCAGTGGAGTTTTAGTTACTGACTTATTCATCAAGTGATCAAGAGCACGAGGCAACTGTAACCAGAATAGTGCTTCAGATGATTCACCAAAGATTGCTGCTGCGAAGGCAAACCTCGCAGCACAACCTTTATTAACTACGGTAGCATATAATCTAGCATTGTCATCATCAAGTATGCAACCTGAGGAATGAAACATTTTGAAACATGTAATTGAAGAAGCTAGTTTACATCAAATACTAAAATGTAAAAAGTAGATCCTACCTTCTTTTCGGTATGGATCCAACACTTTAAGGAGCATCTCTGGTACAACAGAGTCACCAACAGGTGGTGAATCAATCATGTAGCTACGTAGATCTGATGTGGCTGAAGTAGTCCCTGTAATTAAGTGAGGCCTCTTATCTATAACTGTACTGCAAGTATTAAACCACGAGGGTTTAACACCCAATTGCAATATCATCCGCAAAGCCTGCAGAGATGAACCAACAACAACATTCACACTCATTCTCTGATTTCCACACTTTTTTCTTCCAAGGGAGAAAAAATGGCAACATATTTGAAATTGTTGTTTATTGATGTACATGTCCACCGTAAAGAAAGAAGGAACTTTATATTTAAAAAATACGAGTCCAGCAATATTCTTTTTGATATTTGTTAATTGGGGCGGGGGAGAAGTGACTGACAAGCATTAATATCTTCAACAATTTAGTATCGGAATGAAAAAGGCTAATTGAAACCATAAAATAATTACTACCAGGGCATGTGGGGTAGGAAATAGTATGGGTGCACATAGAGGCATTGGTCGGAATCTTTCTTTCATAGATTTGCGCTGCAGTCTCAGTTTTTTGTCATTTCTGCAAGATATGAACATCAAGATTATCCAATATCCCAATCTTTTATAGAAATGTTGCTTTTAATAGAAAAGCAATACAATGGGGAAAAAAGAGAAAACAAACATGCAGACACAAAATTAATTAACATTGTACTCATCATCTACCTCCATTGCTCACTTGCCAATCAAAACCAAAACAGAGCACCATGTAATTGGGTTCTTCCATTTGTATACTAGATGGAATCTAGCATATCTTGAACAAACCATTTGTATGGGGCTGTGGGCTCATCAAGCACTTGCGAGGTCCAGCAAGGCTTACCTGTCTAAGAGTTTAGGTGCTTCATTTGTTTTTGGATTCATTGCTTGTTGCTTTTGTCTGGTCCAGTAATATTTGCTTATTCAGGTGAGTTATCTGGGCTTCTAGTCCTAAAGTTTCTCAAGCTCAATCATCTACTTTTCTAGTTAGAGACCATTGCCTTGGGACTAACATGGGATCTGCTCAAGGAGCTTAGTTCGATAGGAAAAGGGTTGAGTTGTAGAAATAGAGTTGTCTGGCTAGCCCAAGCAAGTTCTATGACATATGTCTTAAATTACAATAAGTCATTAAGTATTAAAGGTACCCAGCCTCAAATACAGGAGATGACGAGATCTTATTATCTTAACAAGAGTTTAAAAAATGAACCAATCTATAGTACTTACATAATAACCTCAACAAGGCGAAAGCTACTATCAGCTCCAGCCATGCACAATACCAGGGGGTCACTTTTCTCAGTTCGCAAAGGCAGCCAATCAAGTTCCAATACAAGGGTTCCAGGAAATTGAGGTTGTACAAAGGCATTGGCTAAAGGGTCCTGTGAATCCTGCAAAACACGTGTAGATTCAGGGTCAATCAAAGAAAAATCCTCAGGAAAGTTATTATTTCAATAATTCTAAGTGTGTTTGTGTCTTGGAAAAAAAATCTATTTTTCGTATGGAAACATTATTTTCGCAAGCCAGTTATGAACTTCATTCGGCAAACTCATACTGTACATGCACAATCATACAATGTTAAATAGAAACTAAGATCAAAATTGCAACACCATGATGAAATTTTTGTAAGGGGGATAGAAAAATACAGGGTATTTCTCCATAAAATGGTATTGTGAGTTTCGTACTGTATCTTCAGATTCTCATTTCCAGCACTATTTCAGTAAAGATAATTGGCTACAAGCTAAAGAAATAATAAGCCAAAAAAATCTCCCCTCTTACTTTAATGCAAATACTATAAAATCATTCCCAAAAAGTCACTTAATTCATACTCTTCTCTCCAATGGTACAAGTTACAATATTTTATCCAAATATCTAATAGCAAACCAGAATCAACGGTGCAAAATTAACAACATTATAAAATTTTCACAGATTCTTTATGAATGCCGATTTGGTTGAGTGCAAATGTTAAAGTACTAAACAATCTCAGCATTGAGAAAAGAAAAATATAAATAAACTTGCAATTTCCATACTTACAAGGTCGAAAACTGAAAACGTATTATCATAAAATAGTACAGCTATGCGACTTCTGCTACAATCTCCAGCAACAGTAGGAGAGAATTTGACTCTCCGGATTCCTTCTCTATGAGTGTGAAATGAGGAAGAATATCCAGTTGTTACATCCCACCATCGAATGTTCCCAGATCCATCTCCCATAACCTGAGAACTATTAGCTTCAGTGCCTCTTACTATAAAAGTCTAGAGTAAGGTTTCGATCAATGCTACGATAAGATGAAATAATTTGAGAACAGGTGATACATACTACATGAGGCAGGCGGTAGGCCATTGCTGTAATTATTCCATCAGATGAAACAAATGACGTTGAAGGCCATTTTGGTCTGGGGACAAACAGTATGAAAATTCAATGAGATCTACAAAAGGAAGTTACAAACTAAAGTTTTATAAACGCAAATAAATCATAATTCCAACGCATATGTGACAAGTGAAAATTTATAATGCTTGTAAACAACAGTAACTTCTTTTTTATAAAAATTGGATTAATATTCTGGAAGTTCATATCCCAAAAGCATTATCTACTAGTAGAGTTAGGAAACTATAACTCAAACTCAACAATAACAAATGCACTTGCCATGGCTAAAACATGCCTAGTAGAATATAATTGTATATAACTTGATACTAACTACGAGACAAGGACATTCAAGTAGAAGAGTTCTACCTGTAGTCTCTAATCCTCCGCCCATGAACCTCAAAAACTCCGAGTGCGCCATTGACTAGTGCAAACGCAAAACTTTCAGAACTGTCATCATGGGGACCATCTACCTCTGCAGATTAAGGTAACTTTTAAGTTCAATCATTATGGGAATCTGAAATAAAAAGCATTAACTATTCCAGCCAGCAGTCTATACAATACATTAACACAATAAGAAAACAAGCTCACTAGAATCTGATGAAGATGCATTTGGTGAAGCTACATCATCTGCTGACAGATGATAATGATCTTTAGAGGATAAAGATGATTGCCTAACCGGTCCATTTTGAACTGGCCGTGGAACTGTCGGAAGAGTCCATTCCAACACCGTAAATGGAAGAGCTAATGATCTAAGCTACATAGAGATATAAAGCACAATAAATATCTACATGATAAATAAGACCACTAAAAATATATATCAAGAAACAAAATGTGGTGGCAAGATCAAGCACAGAGGTCAAGTATCGAGCAATGGAAAATGTAACATGCGAGCTTATATGTATCAAACAACTCCTTAAGGAATAAAAGTTTGGCAGAGTAACTCAAATGAAACTCATATGTGATAGTCAAGCCACCTTTCACATTACCTTCAACCAAATCTTTCAGGAAAGGATTAAGCACATTGAGATTGACTACCACTTCGTAAGGGAAAAGCTTGTTCATGGAGTTATTGTGGCTGAGTTTGTCAACTCTAACGATCAATTTGCGTATGTCTTTACAAAATCCATTAGAGGTCCTCGTATTGAGTATATGCGTAACAAGGTTGGAGCATATGACATTTACCCTCCAACTTAAGGAGGAGTGCTAGAGTTAATTGTGTAAAAAAAAGGAAACTCATAATAATAGGAAACTTAGATATATGAAATCTGTGATTATTAGCGATCCTTATTAATAATCTTGTTTACTATAGATTGGGTACTCTCATTGTTAATGATATATCACTAAATCTCTCAACTCTCACAGATAAAGGGTATCATTATCATAAAAAGGGGAGGCTTAGACCAAGAGTTTATGCCCTCACTCCCATTATTAACCCTCTCATTCCCACACAAAGAGGTCTCTTTACTTCTAGTTACTTTGTTTTTAAAAGTGATAGCACGATCTTACTCACACACACAATCCTCTAAACTTATCAAACTAATTTACTGATGAATCAGAGTTTGCTTGCTTTCCCTTGTGTGTTAGAGATCCACTGAATTTATCAAACTAATTTCTCATTGTTTATAGTAAGTCAATCCACATCATCCACCACCGCGCAGGCACTTCTCCCTAATGAGGAATGCTCGTGGGTCTTGCCGTAAATAAAATGTACAAGTATATCATCAAATTGATGAACAATTTAATGTAGTGAAAGCATTACACACCCCTGTATATTTACTGGAAATTGTAAAAATGAAAGGTAAATACCAACTTACCATAATTGGAATTTTTGTCATCGCCCAAACCTCCACGGGTGAATCACGAAACATAATTAGGAGATACCTGCAAATTTGTTGTTATTATAAAAGTCATTGACAATGTTGAAGATGTGTTTCTAATTAGTTAAGAAATAATCCCTAATTGTAACCTCAAAATCAAATTGATCCATAAAATTATAATAATCCCTAATATAAAGTGATGGACCAGTGTCAACTTCTGAATGCTAAATGCATACTAGTTCTTAAAAAAATAGAATTAGATTCAAACATGTCATCATCTATCAAATAGATAAAGGAGTCTACTGTGGCATTTATCAATCAATCAAGAATAAAGAAGTTCAAGAATTAATCAAGATATTCACATATTTAAAGCTAGTTGCTCTCTGCTCTGAGAGCTTCTTGAGCTTTTGTGATTCCAGCAATAGTCATATGTTGCTTGCCTGGCCAATCATTTCTCTCTTCAACAAGATCTCATGAGAATTTCAAACTTCTTTTCTTTCTTGCTTTTTGAATCTTTTCATATAATTTTTTTCTCTTTTCTTGGCTTGTTTTATTCTTGCTCCACATGCAAAAGTTCATGTCTCCTGAGAGGGGAATATCTCATAACAAGCCACTCCCACCCTCCTATGTCTCATGTCTCCCATGATGGATCTCCTTCAAATCAAGATCTTCAACCTCATCGAACATTTACCTTGGCAATGCTATTGTAGGCCAATGTTCTTATTTGATTCATAGCTCTTGCCATCTGCTCCTTTAATTTCCATGAGTGTCTTGATAAGTCACGCGCGTCCATGTCAAGCCCAATCATGCTTGGATTGTCCATTTGATTTGGACTTTGCAAGTTAGGTGGTGATATGATGGTCCTGATGGAGCAAGTTTTGGTCATCATTCTCTCACTGCTCGCACCATTGTGGTCTGACAAAACCAACAAGTCAGACCACCAAGTTGTAGCCGTGCACCACTGGAATCACCTTCAAATGCAGCTGCTCCTCACCAATCACCTCCTTTGGCGAGCTTCTGATCATACCACCTGTGAGGTTGAATTTCCACCACCTCAGCAAGTCTTCAACAAGCCCACCTTCAGCCACAACTAACAGCTTCTGGAAGTATTAAAATTATGCCATAGAAGTCCATATTTCTTACCACTTACCAGCCCTTTTCCCCTATTTGCAGTCTCTTTATCTACTTTCCATCTACTACAATTGCATCTTCTTTTCTCTGCATGCCTGCCCTCTTCCTATTTGGCAACAATTTCTATAACTTTCAAGCCCTCATATTGGTTAGATCTGAATGCACCAGCTTGGGGGAGGAGGGTTGAAGAAGTGCAGTTCTAATTATATTAACATTAGATTAGTACAAACTATAGATATAGATACAGATAGAATTACATTCAAACTTTCTTATTGTTTACTAATAGGAATAAGAATTTATTGCAGCTTATAAATACATTGTTGAAGTGGGTGAAATAAGTCTCAGATCGAATAAATATAAAGTGAAAAGGCTACATATAATGGCAAAGTGAAACCCTACTAATAAGGTTGACCTTTTAGTAGTGGATGCCCATGCCATTATGTGTAGCCCATTATTGAAATTTAACAATTGTAAAGTTCAATTCATCAATCAAGATGAGAGAAACTCAATAATCAAGATCAATATAGATAAACTTTAATAGAAATCACAAGTTATACATTATAATACTTATGATTAATAGGATTGTGAAAATTGCACTGAAGGACAGTACATTTCCAAAGAAATCTTTACTTTAGTTCAGCTATAAGAATGAAAAAGATCACGAATATATCTTTAAAGCCATGAGTTCATTTTTACACTTCCATACTGAAATAAAAAAATATTGTTTCTCAAAAGTTCACAAGATTTTCCTCGAGTATATCTCCATACACAAATCTCCTAAATTAAAATTATGTTTTACACAGTACATGAAAATCAACTTAAATGCACATTCTGAAACTATTTAATGTTAAGTTGAAAAGGAGTCGTACTTCTTTTAAAAGAACTGTCATTCTCATGTATTTTAAGAACTTCCAATACCTTTCAGCAAGACGATTTTGGCGTTGCTCTAACTCAAGTTCTCATCACAATCTGCTCCAAGTTTGTCTATAAGTCGTTTATGATAAGATCCTTGGTCTACAACTGAACTACTCCTTCCCTGATTTCCACTATGACGCTCAACACTACCTATGCGAATTCCTCTCTCCTCTTCAGACTATTTTTTGGGTACAAAAACAATTTCTACTAAGCAGGGTACATGGGCAGCTGGCACCTCACTAGCAAATACTGAGCCCTCAGGCCTCAGTCCCAAGCTAATCCCTCAAAGCTCCTTGGGCTACTACTGAAATGAAATACTTCTACACTACTCTCCATGTTGTGGTGAGTCGTCTCTGTTGAAAGTGAATAAAATTACTTTTACAACCAAAGACCTTTACTCGCATATGAAAAAACAAAAACAAAATCCCAAGTTTTATAGGACAAAATTGGTTTTTATCATAGTATTTTTAGGTTAGGCATATGAACAGGGATGGAACCCAATAATGTTATTACCAAATTATGTACAAACAGAAATGAATGAAGCTACCAACAATGAGCTGATAATATGTTGCATATATCAATGAACATTTAGAAAGAGAAAAGATCATATTATAGATGCTCACATATTACACCTGAACTATGATATCAAGGTGTTATTAAGACCAGAATGCAAGTATGAAGTTAACCTTCCAGATGAAGAAGCCCTTAAAGCTCTTATGGGTGCACGTTCTGGTTTCTGTAGCACTCGGAAAGGCCTATTGATGCCACTTCTTAGACATGTCACAACAAGCCTATTAGTGTAGCCTCCAGTTTTTTCGCTCACCTGAGTCCACAAGGGTAATATATAGATGAGATAATGAACCTGAGAAACAGGAAAAGCAAGGAACTAGTTGAATCTAACTTCAAGATTGCAAGAAAAAAACATTCAGTCCGTATTGGAGGCATGAGACAGATGATGTTCAGAAGTTCTAAAAGCAGTAGAAAAGAAAATTAAATAAACATATGAAAGAACAACAGGTAATGAAATGAATCTAAATCCAATGCATTACCTAAAATCAAATATTCAATACCTGATTGTATGAATATGAAACCAATCGAGAATTTCCAAGCCATCGTAATCCCCTAACTGTACCATTATGAGCAGAAAAACTCGCTGCAACAGCATTGGCTGAAACATCAACAATATCAATTGTCCCATTTTGAGTTCCCAGAGCAACCAGAGGAACCGCTACTGCGGGATAGTTTCCCCCACCTTCACATCAATTTAACTAACATATCAACTTACCAATTTCCACCCTAAGCTCAAAGATGATGCAAAGTTAATAAAAGGGAAATTTAGCAGAAAATTGTATGAAAACCAAAAGTTGTGACTGACGGGCCAAAGTAGCAGTCATTGATGGAGATGGTACAGCCAGCATAGTCACTGTTGAAGAAAGAAGCTGTAGTTGCCCAACTAAACTAATCTGCATCATACCATTTGATCTGTTAATTCCTGTAGAAATAACTTTTGAAGAAAATGAGTGAGAAGAAAATATAACAGTATTCACCAATGACAGCCCTTGTAAATGGCCTAGACAACTGATACCAAAAGAGAAAATACTGAGCGATACCTTTACACTTCAGTGTAATCGTAACATAGAAGTTAGACCAAATTATACCACTGTAATATATGCATATCACGACGTATAACAAATGAGGAAATCAAAGACTTTGAGCATTAATTATTAGGAAAAATAAAATTCCATTCTAGAACATTAAGATGCCAATATAAAAATGTGTTTATAACATCTAAACTATTTTCAGTTAGATCCAGTTTTTATTTTTCTCTCTGTTTGAGTGATATATTTAGGGTTCTGATTAGATTCATGCCATAATGTTGCATGCTTCAAGTACCAATTAACTGCATCAAATATTATGGAAATAAGGATCAAAGAGGATAAAGTCAATTCACTAACCTTGAATGACATATCTGTCTGGGTGAGGATATTGTTTGCTGGGTTGCCTCTGCCACCTCTCACAGTACTGTCTCGCTGCTGGACATAGTCTGGAGGAAGGCCATCAGATAAAGAAACTGCGACATCAATGCTGGTTCTTGCTGGCACTTCACTGGCATCAGCAACCACCCCCATGTTTTTAACATCCTTCTGACTATCTCCAATCCGCTCAGCAGTTAAGAGCCATTTCCAAATTTTTCCATCATCAGAAATAGAGATCAAATGTGTCTTATAAGCAAGATGAGATTCATCAGAAATGTCAAAATGACTATAAAAATCCACATCTGAGTCTGAAGAATGAGGCCCATCAGAATAAATCTTTCCAATATTTTGTAGTGTGGAATTGGATTGGAAGACAATGACAGATAGAATTGTTGGAGAAGGAACAGATGATCCTATTAAGGGCATCAACTCTTCCATTGCACACATTTGGTGCACCTGTTCATCTCTGTGATACAAGGCAAATAAGTATTTTCTAGGCCATACAAAGTTTGCTAATTAATTAGCTTTATGGTTTGACAATAACAGCCAACAGTCATAGTATGGATGTTTATCGGAACCTCATATAAAATATTAGAAAAACCATGATAGATTCAACCTCTTAAACATCGACAGAAGCTTTTTTTCCTTGATTCAACTTGAAACTAGTAAAGCTAAATTTCACATATAAATTCAAAGATGAACTAGATAATTAACAAGCACAAGAGAGCAACTTGTGCTTACCCTTTGCGGCGCCAAGTGCTGAGTCTTCCATCAAGGTGGGCACAATAGAGCAACCCGCTATCGGGATCAGGCAACACATCAAGAAACTTGGCGCAGCCGCGAGGCAATGCAGCTGAAAAAAG
>JAYMTJ010000447.1:0-11018 GCA_036897525.1 Pelargonium x hortorum | reverse complement strand
GATTATTCAAAAGAATCATACATATGTTTCTCATAAAATCTCTGGGAAAATGAACCTCTTATCTCAATTAGAAAAACTGGATCATGATCCAATCCATTTTCCCTTCTCTTCCCACTTATTTCATGGCTATATTTGCCTTACCTTCATCCTTTTTTCGTTGGTTTAACACCTTCATTTCAAACCTATGTTAGGGTAAACAGGGAGGTTGAGATGTCCATTGGACCAAACGATGCATCCTACATCTCCCAGAAGGTGTTGGGAGTCTTGGCGCACATAATATCATATCTTTCAATATCGTCATGGTTGCTGGCACTTTCTGGCAACTCTCGCCTAAACTTCAAAGCCTTGTTCCCAAGATCCTCTCATCTAAATATTGTGGTAACTCCTCTCTATGAGATGCCTTTTTCAAAATCCAAGTTACAACAATTTGGAATAGTCTGGTCATGGTCATGGGCAGAGAGTTTCTCCGACCACATATCCAATGATCGGTAGGAAATTAAAAGATTATTCGAGTTTTTAAAGACAAATAGATCCCATATATTCGGAGTCATAAACTCATCCCCAAGCCCTAATCTCCGAGTAGCCCACCTCATCCAGAACTCTAATCAATTGGTGCAAATGTTTATCTCTTGTCGGATGATGTGGTAGATGATTTTATGACTGTACTTAGAATTTACTTTTGTACATCTATAGTCTAAGGAAACATGTTGTGATGCTCACAAGTCACAAGTAAGTTGTTTCCAGCAAAATAGAGTTTCTAAACTTTGTTTCAGGTAATGAAAGCTTTCCTTCTGAACTTCCATATAGATTTTTTTATTTTCTTTGGAAGTAACCTTCCATATGGAAATTTATCAAACTTTAATTCTCTGTCACATTCAATCTCTTCAACACCAGCTACCTGTACACACTTTACGTTTATGCATGTATGAAACATAATCAAAGCTTTACACAAGAATGTGTACAAAACAAAATCCCGCCCCCTCATCGTCATGGTGAACAAATGTAAAAGCAACAGCACAAGGCATGCAATATAACCAGAAAAATACATAATGACAAAATAAGCTCCGAGTCCCGCTGGGAAATTAATATGAAGCATACATATATAAATGCATCTTTCCTTCATACAGGACAATGCTCACAACACAGTAATATATCACTAGTTACTTATATACAGTTTTTCTGTAACAACTCAGTTCTGCCTCAATTCATAGTAGTAGGAATCCAGTCCCGAGCACGTCCGTCCAATACATCATTATCATCATCATCATCATCATCATCCTGCACTAAAATCAATCATCCAATTGTTTCACCATAAGATTGAATATCATATCATAATATACAGCTGCTGATTTAGGACAAAAACTCACACTTGGATTAGTTTCCTCCAGTATGATGCAGTCAGTCTCCCAGGTATAAATTCTTAGAAGCTCATGACAGTACTACTGAGAAGGGTTCAATCAAGATAAACAAAGGCATGATATTGTTTTATTATAGCCTGCCTACTAAACTTGAAACCACTAGCTGACCTCAAAAAATGCAAGAATCTATTTCCCATATATTTTTCTTTTTTATCTTTTTTATGCCGATCTCCGCTAACTGACAGGCTAGAAGTAGAACTGTATGCTTCTAAACTATACTTATTTCACATTAATTGCTGCAGCCATAGTCCTCAGCTTCTGAGAAATTTCAGAAAACGAAGGCCTCTCTGCTGGATCAGAAGCCCAACATCTTTGCATCAATGTCTTCCATTCGGGATCGCACCAAGTTGGAATTTGTGGACGTAATGTGTTGTTCACAA
The DNA here is from genome assembly GCA_036897525.1 of Pelargonium x hortorum. Taxonomy (NCBI): domain Eukaryota; kingdom Viridiplantae; phylum Streptophyta; class Magnoliopsida; order Geraniales; family Geraniaceae; genus Pelargonium; species Pelargonium x hortorum. Next base: position 9,220 of record JAYMTJ010000447.1, on the reverse strand, counting down.
TACCTCCTGAAGATTGAAAAAAGAAAAGGGAAACAAAATTCCAATAAGAAATACTAACAGGGTTTGAAGTCACTTTTAAACCCTAGACAAGCTTAATAACCATATATGTCTAAGTAGTTTAAATAGTAGGCCCCTTTATGAGACATAACATATTTAGGACTTGATTACATCATGAAAGTATTTGTATAAGTGGTTTCAATGTGTTCAGCATTAGTGACCCTCTAAGGAAAGGCAAAAGAAGCCAGATAAGAGAAACTAAAAGGATGAAAACCTTGAGTTTTTTTTTTTTTTTTGGAAATCAGGTAGCCTCGGATTAATATGGTAAACAGTAAGAAAACATATGGATTAATGAAGTGATTCATATAGACAACCCCAATATTGTTTGAAAAAGGGCTTGGTAGTTGTTATTGTTGATTACAACTCAAAATTTCTAAACCAATGGACAAATGACAGAAAGGAAAATTTACTTGTATTTCTGTTGTATAAATTAACATCTCGATACACATAAATCGCTCCAGCTACAACATTTAGTATGCCCACCCAAACCTGTCCCTATCGCCTCTACAGCATACATTGCTCAAAACCTATCACTTACACCCGAACTCGTTTATGTTGCCCTAGTTTGTTCCTATTATTGGATGCCAATTACCAGAACCTGATACTTGGAAAATTAAACAGATACGCACTCTACTAAACTTATGTTGCAATCAGAATAAAAAAAGTGTACTAGAGTTTAATGCCTACCAATTATAGAAGCACAATGCATATCTGCATAAGGTTCGTCACCCGTGAGCAATTCCCACATGACAATTGCAAATGAATAAACATCTATCTGCAGAAAAATCAAACAAAGATGAAACAAAGTAAAGACTGAAAATGTGATAACAATAATAAATAAATTAATAAATTAAATTTAAAAAAAAAAGCTATCAAGGATAGAAGGAAGGGCCACACAATTGTAGTTCAATATTTAAAGTTTTATGCTAGAAATAGTTCTTACCTTTTCTGTTACCATACTGCTTTTCCCACTGAGAAGCTCAGGGGCCATCCAAGGTAGGGTTCCACGAACACCTCCTGACACTAGAGTCTTCTGTTTCACCTTTGAAAGGCCCAAATCTCCTATCTGAAAAATATTCACAAATTGTGATTTGCAAAATCCAGACCCCAGTTAGTTTTAGTATTATCAACACTACGGTGCCAAGAAATTATATCTAATTCAGTTTACCTTGCACACAGGTCGCTGTGGGTCTCTCATATTTACCAGCAAATTTTCACATTTTAAATCGAAATGCACAATGTTCTTCCCATGCAAATATTCCATCCCAAATGCAGCATCCATAGCTATAATGAGCCTCTTACGGCGATCAATTGTCCTGTTTAATGACATTATAACACACATTTACTGTCAATGCTCCTATTATACTAAGCGTAAGCATGGCACACTAAATATATATCATATTAAGCAAGCATGAGACAAGTTATGATTTAATACGTTTCCCACAATGTGTGGGCCTTTTTCCAATTTATCTTTCGTTGGAAAGAGATGCACGCATTACGAAAGTGAAAACAGCAATTGTATTGAAAAGAAAAATGGATCAGTTCCAAACAGGAACCTGTCTTTCTTCTGCAAAAACTGTTTCAAAGATCCATTAATCATGAATTCCGTCACAGTTGCTAGAGATCCATCAGGGCCATCACGAACGATACCATAGAAGGAAACAACATTTGGATGGTGCAATGAACTCAGTATCAAAGCTTCTTTCCAGAAATCCGCAATCTACAAAAAGAATGCAATACAATTAGTATGACATACTAGCCTGCTTAGAGATGCAAGGGTTTTAGTGCAACATGCAGAACGAGCTCAGACCTAACAACGCCCTTTCAAATGATATCAAGTGGTTAGTCAGCATTAAAAGATTCTGCTGACAGCAACAATCATGGTACTAGAGACAGCAATATGTACTCTTAACTCATATCAATTGTTCTTCTCCTTCACTAACCAATATGCATTCATCTCACGTTTTATAATAATTATTTGGCAAAGGCTTTAAAGTCCTATCTATCACCATAATGTCATTGCAACGCATTCCAGTGTTCGAGAATACACACACATACACACATATATATATTGAGAGATAGTGATTGTCTTAATTCTAGACCAACCAAAAAGTCACCATCACATATTTTATCTCATTTGAACCACTAAACTACATCATGTATTACTGCAAATTCACATTAGATCAATCATTTTATAACATGATGGACACTGAATAAATGGTGAAACTGAACTGTGACCTCACAACATTATTTGATGACATCATGGTGGACAGAAACTAATTTATATTTACGCGAGTTTCATATCAAGTGCAATAACTAATTTGAATATAAATATCTATGAACAGACGCATTGCTGGACAGACAGCATAAATCCCTCACACAACTTATATGTATATCCTTGTAGTAAGATAGGAGACTGAGTTTTTCCCCCTTCTTTCTGACCGAGCATGTTCTAGATATGGGAAATCATACCCATATTGACACCCCAAAACCAGCATTTATTCAAAATTCTATGATAAGCTTGTCCAAGTAAGAAATATATAGTAATGTCGTATAAGTGTCACCAACTAATTAAACTAAGACCAAGCTAATTTAGTATTTGTAGAGAAACAGAATGTAGAATGCGATATTTCTTGTATTTTATCATTAGGAGAGAAACCTTTATATAGGATATACAAAAGTTGACAAACATAAATCGACTAATACAAGAAATGAAATAAACTTTGACTAGGGCTTAATAGAAGAAGTTAATTTCTAATCGAAGAGATATCATAAATTATGGGATCTATATCAACACTCCCCTCACACTCAAGTGTCTACTGTCTACACTTGAGTTTGTAAGAACCACAAATATATGTTGTGTAAAGGTGCAACTATGGAATTTAGGGATGTCGTCGCAAGGGATGACCAACTCGGTGCTCCCTAACTAAGCATTAAGTAATCACCAATCGAAAAAATGTTGAATTCAATCACCATTTGAAATAGTAATTAGGCCATCCACCTATCAACAACCTTTTAGGTAGGAGTCAAATTTAATATAGTATCAGAGTTGATTCTATTTGGCCGAGTGACCCCCCTGCCTTACCTCTCGACTTGGTCTATCGTTAGACACCACTTGAAATACTAGCTAGGCCCTTTGGTCTAGTGAACCCTCCGCCTTACCTCTCGACTTAGTCCATCTATCCTTAGTCACCACTCGAAATACCAGTAGGGCCCTCCGCCTATCAACTTAAACTTTTGGGTTATAGCAAAGTTTAACATGATATCTATCAAAGCTTGATCTGTTTGGACCTACTGACTCGTCTCCTTGCGTCCAAACTCAAGTACATTTATCCATATACAATGTCTATTCTCTCTTATCCAACCTGCACGTGAGGGAAGTTCAAGGAATCCTTCCCGACTAAAATCCACATATCCACATGCAGGGTATGTTCTCTCTTATCCATTTTGTGTGTGAGGGGTGTGTTAAGGAATAACACATTGAAAGAATGTGAATTCAAACACCTCTTGAAATAATAAATGGACTCTCCAACTATTAGCTTAAGCTTTTGGATTAGAGTCAAGTTTAACATGGTATCAAAAAAAGCTTTGATCTTAAGCTTGGCTCGAAGGTGGCCTTGTTAAGTTACCTCCCATGTGGTTTCCGGCCCACTTGCAGAAGGACATGCATGTAGTGGCCCACATGTGGAAGAAAAATACTTGCACGTGAGGGCCCAGTTTAAAAAGCTCATAGTTGTGCACGTGTCAAGCCCATTGATATAATAAAATTAAGAGCACAAGTGTTGAAGAGGGGAATAAAGTCACACGTTGGATAAATATAAAATTTGTGGTACATATAATGGTGGAGGTGGTGACCCTACTAACAAGGCTAACTTTTAGTAGTAGAAATCCAAACAATTATATGTAGTAGCCCAATATAGAATTTAACACTAACCACTAAAGTGCACAGATCTAAAAAATGCTCCCGAAAGAAAGTATCTACAGAGTTTTCGCAGAAGTATCAATTGTGAACATATATGTATGAGTTGTGTTTGTAGAGGTGATTACTAGGAAAAACGAAAAAAAAGTAGAGCTTGTGGGCTGGATTGATGGAACGTGCTACTGGCAGCTAAAATGCTATTGGCAGCGGTGCCTAGTGGTGGAAAATACTATATGAGCTCAAGGCTCTGATACCATAACAGAAAGTAGAATGTGATACTTTTTTGTATTTAATCATTAGGAAAGAACCCTTTATGCAAGACAACAAAAATTATGATCATTACATAGGTTCTGATAATGAAAGTATGAAATACAACAAAAATTATGTAAGACATTCTTTATCATCTGGAAAGGCAGTAGTCTGAAGACCATGTGTTGGCATTTAAAAGGAATCACCTTTTTATTTCAAAAAAATAAAAAATCACCTTTTACCTTTTATCTTATCCATGAACTTCTAAGCCTTGGTATGTTAAATACAAAAGAGAGGAAAATCTCATGGGTATTATACATGTACAAGCATGACTAACATTCCATGCAGGGAACAAAATTCAAACTATTATCAGTCCAAGAAAATTGCAATGCCAAATAAAGGGTTAAATGTTTCTAGAACATTTGGACTTGTTTTGGTTTTGCGTTTGAACCTCGGGGCGTTTTTTTTTTTAAATCTGGACTCTGTTGTTTTTATTCATTTGGTCCTGGCAACATTCTACTCCTTGTTGTAACCGCCACGTAGGATGGGACCTCCACACCCGCCACATCAGCAAAGGACCAAAGAGACAAAAACAACAAGTCCAAGGGTGTTTAAGACAAAAAAAATGCCCCAAGGGCCAAACGCAAAATCCGGACAAGTCCAAGGGGTCCAGGAGTATTTAACCCCCAAATAAATGATGAATTCTACACTGAATTTAAAGCAATTATACGAGTAAAAGAGAATGTGGGATAAAAACACTACCAAACGCTCTCTATCTGACGGTCTCCCAGCAAAGCAACTGGCTTTTATTCTCTTTATTGCTACGTCAGAACCCCTCCATTTCCCATGATAAACAGCTCCATAAGTTCCAGAACCTAATTCTCGGATCTCCTCCAGATCATCATTTCTGATTGTCTGAATAAAGAATGATAATTCAGTAAGAACAGAAACGCAAAAAACAATGATATAACTTAAATAAATAAAAAACGATATAAGTCTATGGAACTAATAATACAGATGATACTTCAAACATATGAGAATACAAAACCCAAAATAACAAATTGATGAAATATTAGCGATGAGAATTGAGACAGAAAGCAAGAACCTGTAATCCCCTAGCAATAGCTTCTGCCTCAGCCTTTGTTGGCTCGATTTTAGATGTGTTCACAGTATCATTTTCAGAACCCATTTTGCAATCTCCATTAGCATTCTGAAGGGAAAACTGATGTTACAAAGAAAGGATAGTGCATTATATAATGCTCTTAAAAAAAAAAAAAAAAACTTGCTCAAACTCACCACTGATTCCTGCTCATTTGCAGTTGAATCTTTTGCCATAGAGTTGGAAGTTCTTTCAACTTTTGCTTTCACATCCCCACTTCCTTCTAATGCTACCTTCTTCAAGGAATCACTCAAATCACTCAGCTCTGGTGTCAAATCATTAACCATCTGCTTTGCAGCGTCCAGGGCAACATGAAGATCCTTTTCACCTGGTTTCACCATATCACCTTTTGCTTCAGCCGGTATGGAGCAATTTGAATTGACAGACCCAAGTGATGTATTATCTGTAATGGCCTTGTTAATTGGACAAGGAATGCTCTGCAAACCATAGATTTCAACCTTCTCCACAGGATTTCTTTCTATTCCTTCTCCAATATAACTTTTTGCCACTGTCATTGCTGCTTCAGTCACATTGGAATCATTTATTGATTCTGGATTGTAAACTGGAATCGTTGCAGGAACCAGCTTATCATGAGTCAAAGTTGGAGAAGAATCCAGCACCTGAATAGGTGCAATAGTTGTAACAGTGTTTATCCTATCAGATACGGATCGCACAGGATCTGGAGAGTACGAGGGCTTAAAATCCTGAGTATGTGTGTTTGGATTCAACTTCAAACCATAAGAATATTCAGGAGTGGATGCCCCATCAAAACCCATCATTTTCTGTGGTGACTCAATCCAAGGATTTTGGCTATCTCCTCCAATGAAAAATCTAGGACTACCTGCGTCATTAGGCTGTTGGGCTGCAGTGGATGGTTCATAAGAGGGAGGACCATGCACCGGGCTCCGAGCATTTTTCCACAGAACATGTGCAGGAACATGTCTATGTGATGCAGTGTAAATGTTTTCTGCTCCATATGCATAAGGCACATTCCCATACCGGACTCCACGTTCTTCAGGAATAGGAATGTGCATGTGTGGCGCTGCAGCCATAACTTGGTCATGAAACACTTCTCCTCCCAATTCAGGTCCAACTCGATGATGAACATAATTTGAGGACATGTGATGAGCTTCTGCTATATTGCCATGCCCGGGAGGGAAATTCATACCTGGACCATCTACAGTGTAGTGATCGTTTAATCTTCCAGCTCCAGTGACATGTGGTCTTGCCTCTTCAACCCGGGGATTCAACTGATGCTGCAAAACCCATCCTCTTTCATTTATCGGAGCTTCATTAAAAACAGCCCGAGGATCATTCTGTTCTTTGGGGTAAATTCCCTGGTGCATCTTAGGATCTGTATTTAACATGAAACCTTCCCTGTGTGGGCGGCACTCGTTACATGGAGGAAGGCTATTAGCAATGTTGGGTTGCTCCAAGTGTGATTGATTTCTTAAATTGATTCGGAAGTGCTCACAGATATTGTTCCCTTCAAGTGCATTGGAACTATGAAGTAAATTACCAGGAAAACCCGACGTATCACCAGGTATGGCCCCAGGTGGCAACCATACTACATTATCTGAAAATTGTGGCTGGGGGGCATAAGTGGGGGGGGGGGGGGGGGTAACTTGCTGGCGGGCATATTCTTCAGGCAATTTATCCGGGAAATCCCCAAATGGCATATGGAACCTAGCAGAAGAAGGAGAAGTTGGAAAATCTGCCAATGGTCTTGTATCAAGGTGCCCATGGTGCCTAGGAGAATAATATGCAGGACTCCAAGGAGCTTCCATTTCACTATACCTTTGAGAAACAAGTTGTTGGAGCTGGCCCGATCCCATATGAGGAGGAATATTTAAATTGTGCAAGTTAACAAACTGTTCAGTTGCATGCAGATCATCAATTGGACTCATCCCAGGGGACTCAGATAGCGGCAGCTTCCTAAAGTCGGCATCATTCATATTATTTAGAGCATCCACATACCTCCTCTCCGTATCCCTGTCATCCCCATCAACATAGTGGGACGAACCGTCAAAGTCCGGATGTGAAAACAGAAAAATTCTAAGTCTGGTGAAGCCATCACAAGAACCCAACTTCTCATACTCCTCCATCATATTTGTCACATCGTCGTCATTTACAACTGACACGAGAGCATCAAGATCCTCGTCTGGCTGTTGGTACTTTAATACCACAGCCCCGTCATACAACTCCCTCATCCTCTGCATCAACTCAGTGTAAGAAATATCTCTTGGCAAACTCACAATTCTGGTCTCTCCACCTACGTACCTAAGCTTCCCATCCTGTGGACGAGGCATTATGCTCCCCAGAAAACTACACAAAAATTTTACACGTGGGCACTCATCGTTGGAGCCCGGAGTTGAACTGGCTCCGGAACCAGGGCCGGGGGCAAGAGTAGTGGAAAGAGGGCTGTCCATCATGTTAACAGCCAGATGATTATGATGGGGATCAATTGGATTATCAGCCTGGCTCAATACAGCAATTCCTTTGTTGCACATGAGTATAGCTCACACCCTATAGTTCATAAATTCCATAAGACTGAACCCACAAACATAAACAACTCCTTGAATATCATCTATAAAACCAAATTAACTAATTCTCCATGAAAACAAACGCCGAAAAGGTCTCAAAATTTCCAGCACCCGACAGGTTTATTAATCAAGGAAGCCATTAAAAACAACAAACCCATCGTAAAATTGAATCAAGCAACAATCGCAGAAACCCCTCCGTCCAGCCCAACCCACCAAATTACTCCCCAAAAGTTGTCAAAACGATCCAAAATGGATCAATTCATTCAAAAGAAACACCCAAAGCCTCCTAATCCTCGGATGAAAAAGCAAATGGGAATCCAGATTACCCGAATATCGGAACAAATTGTGAAGATGGGCAGGATCGATAACAATTGCCTGAAATGGGAATTGAGAAAGAGAGTGAATTGTGAAAACCCAATTGCAGAAACCCAAGAATCCAAAAAAAAAATGAATAAACAAATGAAAGAACGAATAAAACCTTATATGTTTATTTGGTGAGTATCTGAAGCTTCGTAATCCTTAAGCGTGTGTGTGTTGCAGATGATCAAGAGAGGAAGAGGAAAAGGGGTTGAAATCAAAAAGGGAGGTATGGTGGAGAAGGCGAAGGAAGGAGGAGAACCGCCATAGAAGAGAAGAGAAGAGATGAAGAGAAAGAGAAAGAAGGAGGAGAGAGTGGGAAGGGTTGTGAGGGAGCAAGATGCGTTGGCTGGACGCCAGGTAGTGTCAGACGTGGCAGTATCTCCTTCACCCTCACACAGGATATGCCAATCTCCGCCTCTGCACCACGTGCTCTGCCTCACACCCTCTCTCCCATCAATTTCCTATTTCAACTTCACCATCATTTTCCCTACATACCATCTTTTTTTCCTTGGGATTACTTCATGTCAATGTAGAATCTAGGATTGTGCCAAAAAAAAAAAAAAAATGGGGAAACCTCCAATCCGCTCCATGAACCCGCCCTCGCTACCCGTAAAACCGTCTCTGCTAACCCGCCTCCATTAACAGTTTCAAAATAGTGAACCCGTTTTGTTAACGAGTGGACGGCGGTTTCGAATACATCAATCCGCTAAGAAATCAACCTGTCCGCTAAGACAATCCTAAAATCCCTAATATAAATAATCATATTCTCTAACTCATGTGCCTCCCTTTTACTTTCTCACTCTCTTTGTCTTTCCGCTCTCAAATCTTCCACTCCCTCTCTCTTAGAGACCATTCGTCTATCTTTCTCTCTTGCTTCTCTTTCTCTCTCGTTTCTTCTTCTTCTATGTCTCTCGTTTCTTCTTCGTCTGGGTT
>JAYMTJ010000446.1:0-11021 GCA_036897525.1 Pelargonium x hortorum | reverse complement strand
TTCTTCATCGTTCTATTAAAATCTCGGCTGAGACGCTCGCTGATGAAAGAAAATAAAGTTGGGAGGGACAATGGGTGTATGAGTGAGTATATGTATGTGTTGCCAAATCAAGTAAGTGGAATTGATGGATGTTATGGGATGAGGAAGAGTTGATTGAGAGAGAGAGGTGGTTGTGTTTGTGTTGTGAAGTTGTGATATAAATAGGGGGGATTCTGTTTTGAGTTTGGGGATGAGGCTTGGGGTTGTGGAGAGAGAAGTGATGGATGACATGTGATTGGGATTCTAAAATGATAGCTTAAGGTTCTTGTCAAATCATATGCTAATCTCTTCCTCTTTATTTTATTTTTCTTGCCATTAATTAATGCTTCCTACTATAATGCATACCCATCTAACTAAAACCTAAATTATTTGGGAATAAGGATTTAATAATTTGGAACCCATATTCTTAAAATGTCAATGGCAATGGTTTCTCCTTTGGGCAATGGTATTCAAGATTTAGCGCCAAATTATCTTCTTTTTTATGCAAAAATAGTAACAAATTATATAGTTGTCTCCGGTGTTGAGTTGACAATTTGAAACACAATGCGATTTTTAGCATGTGTGAATACAATATATTTACCATTGAGAGATTAGGTTGGCTACGTCCTTAGGCTTCACAACGAAGATTGACCACCATGTAAAGATTAGAGACCAAAACTCTATTGTCCATGGAAAAGTAGAAGAAGATGGTTGCAGTTCTCGAATCTTTATTTGCAAAGAACATGAGTGTATTGGGCAATAGGAATAAGGACGCCTCTGTCTTCGAGAAAGCATGAGGTTGGAATGTTGTTCAAAGCACTAAGTCATGCAAAAGTCTGCAGTTCGGAGGAATTAAGGGTTGTCATATCATTTTTGTGCACGGTAATTGTTACTGAGATTGATGGGAAGTCACTAGTTGAAAGAATTTTTTAGGAGAAATTTCTTCCTCTTTCACAAGTCTAAAGGAGTCTGCCTTTCTTGTTGGAGTCAATAATTTCTTGAAGAAAATAGAGAGTGATCTCATTGAGGCTGTCGAGTTCACATTGCCGTAGCGGTCTTCTAAAGAGAAAGCTTCATGTAGAGGTTTCGTTGTTAGATGAGTACAGTTGGGAGATGGTTTTGTTTTTGGAAAGGCTCAAAGAAAAGAGCCATGGATATATGGCAGAAAGCGGAGTGTTTGATAGCCAGCAGTCATTCCAAAACTTTATACACTTCCCATAGCCCAAACTACATTTTAACTCATTATTACCTAATAGATTTGAGAAAGCATCGTCATTCTAAAGATCGATTAACTGTTAATCAATCGTTCGAGTCCCAACTATATTTATAACATATTATCTATTTCCATAGCATGCCCGACTCTAAAGCAAACCATCACCACCACTTAGCAAGAAGGCTCTGGTTTGCGGGTGCAAGTGGGTGAGTTTTAAGACCCTCAGATCGCTTACTAAGTGTCACTAAAGTCCAACGGGCTTTTACGCAACCCATTTTTTTAATCGAATCCACCCCACAAGAAACACTGCTAAATAGACTATAGAGATTTGATGACCGCTTTCAGAGCACGAAATATGGACATATAAAATAGAGAAAGAGAATAAAGGATCGATTTCATCAGTGTCACCCTACCACCCAGTGAAATGTATTTGGTTTGCCATTGTACAAGCCTGGAGTTGAATTTGTCGATCACATCATACCATGAACTTACTTTCTCGGATTAACACCCATCTGAAAACCCAAATACGACATTGGAAAGGAGCCCAATTGACAACCAAGAACTACTGTCATATCAGTTCCAAAAGTTTGAGTAGTGTCGATATTTACAACCATTGTTTTGTTAAAATTTACTTTGCAGCCGGAGGCAATTTTGAAGCAGAGAAGTGTGTTCATGGCATGCTAGAAGTCTTGTTAAAAATTGTTCGCATTGAGGATTTGTATCACCCATGAACTGTAGATGGTAGATGAATAAGTTACCAATAGGAACCCCGGCGAATTTTTTGAATACCACGACCTTGTCCAATAACAGGTTTAAAGATTGGGGATAGCGGGCAGCCATGTTTGAGCCCCTAAATTATCTTGAAATCTCATGATAGAGACCCATTGATCGACACCGATATGAAGGATTTTAGACAGTCGCGTATCCATGACCGAAACTTGGAGCCAAACCCCATAGTATGCAAGCATCGATCGATGAAAACACGTTCAACCCTATCAAAAGCTTGTTAGAAGTCTAGTTTCAAGATCGTGAATGTCGTCTATCTCTTGTGCAGATGATGAACGATCTCACATGCAATGAGAACGTTATTAGTGATTCTCCTTCCTTTAACAAAAGCAAACTGAACTTCGCTAATTAAGGTTGGGAAGAATAGTTTTAGTCTTGTTGTTAGGGCTTTGGTGATGATTTTGTATATGGAAAAGGCCAGACTTACCAACACTCATCAAACCAAGGGGTTAATAGCCTCTTAGTTCTTCTCAAGGGTCTCAGGTTTGAGTCTCATCATCATCAGTTAGGGGTCTCACATTTGAATTCCATCCTAGAGTGTTGGTATCGCCAATAAAAAAATTCCAGAGTTATGGACCTGCAATCATTGAAAGTTTTTGGCTTTTCCAATTATGGGATTAAGACTAACAGAGAAGAGTTGAGTCCATAACCAAAGTCTATGGAGTGGTGAAAATTTTGGGCAAAAGCCATTAAATCATGTTTCACAATGGTACAACTTCGATGAAAAAAGACCATGATAAATTCATCCGGTCCTGGGGCCTTGAACCCATCTCAAATGAAGAGGACTCACTTGATTTATTACTCAGAAAAAAAGTCATTCTAATTTCTTTGATTCAACGGTTATGAGGGTTTGAAATGGTAAGTTTGAGAAGAAATGTATATCAGAATCAACACAAGTAAGTTTATCTTTGAAGATTTTGTGAGCAAAAGCCTTAACTGATTATGGATTTTGTAGAAATCTTTCGTCCAATTCAATGCTAGTGATATGATTCTGAGTAGCTCTCAAGTTTGCACAGTGGTAAAAGAACCCAGTATTTATGTCTCCCTCTAGTAACCAAATGGCTTTCAATTTATGTCTCCACATGATGGAATATTCGGACTGTTTTTTATGCAACTGGAGGTGTAGACCACCAAGATGGGAGATTTCCTGGATGGTTAAAGCACTCACAAATTAAATCCATCGAGTTAATTTCATCTGCAAGTTCCTTAAACCTGAGCTTGATCAGGCCTTAAATTTTTGTATTCCAGTATTTCGTATCAGCCTCGAGTAAATTGAGTTTCTTTCACAGCCTATACATCGGATTACCCTTAACTTCATATAGTGTCCATGTTGATTCAACAAGCGGCAAGCAGGATAGGTGATTTTTAATGAATCTGAAAGGTTTGCGATACCAATCTATTTTGCCCGCAGATTATGTGATGGGGAAATGATCTGAAGTACCCTTTTGTGAGACATTGTTGAGTCAGATTTGGAAGTTGTGGCTAGGACACAGATATTAGAAACCAATCAATCATGCTCAATGAAGAGCCGCCTTCGTACTATGTAAATTTTTTACTGTGAATAGTGAGATTTTATAAGCTGCAACAGTTAATAAAAATCGTTGAATATGGATATAGAACTAGTTTTTGCCACATTATCTGTTTGTTCCGAGGGGTCAAAATAGAGTTTAAATTCCTAGTGAGGATGCAAAGTGAACTTTTTCGGTGACAAGAAGGTAGAGCTCTTCTCAAAGATTTTGCTTAGCTAATTCCTTCATTGGAGCATATACATTCACTAGCTTACATTCAAAGCCAGTATCTTGTCAAGCGTCGTACAGTGCGATGAAGTTCTTGTGAATTATATGATCCGAGACCACAAAAGTTGTTTCGTCCCAAAGGCAGATCAGGCCACTCAATGTGCCAACAAATGATGAATAATGATATTGAATTGAGATTCTGCTCTCTAACATGAAAATAGCATTTGACATGTGATTACCAATTAATTTATGCTTTTTTTTTGGAGGGTCGAGCACCCTTAGATATTCCCCGAGAGAATAGTCATTCTCTCATGGACTAGTAATAAGGTACACTAGCGTCTTTCGAAAGTGAGCAGTTGGATTTTCTCAATTATTGTTTCATTTGGGCAGTCGGTGTGAGATTGATTTTTTCTGAGGGCAGCATTGGGTTTTCGCTTTTTGTGGACTAAGACCCCAAGAAAATGTCTCTGGATCCTAGTATGAGATTGGGGTGTACCTGATAAAGTTTTCTTGAAAGTGAAAATGGGTCTTGGTACCTGCTGAGGGATACTTAAGATATGAGAGTTGTTGTCTTCAAGGTGGACGGTTTGGAGCTGAGTGGATGTTATGGGAGATGGTTAGTTTTCCATATTACATTGGGGAGAGAAATTTGGATAGGGAAATTAATGCCTGGAGTAGGTGCAACTTTCAATAAAAAATTCCATGTGGGTCTAGATGTGTGGGCCTAGCGCTGATTGGAGAGTGAAATAGCCATGCACCGGTGTGACAAAATATGCTCGATGAGGAGAGAATTCTAGCGAGATAGGGATATAGTCCGATGAGAAGTTGTTTTATCTCGGTGAGATAGAAGCTCGATTTGATGTGGAGTAGTCTTGAACCGGTGATTCTGACCTATTTTTGGGCGTGAATGGAGGGCAGTCTGGAGAGGGATTGGAGCTTGCATATTTTTCAATTGTCACTCTTTAATGGACGCGGGGTTTAAGATATTGATGACCACATGAGTTCGCATACTTTCAAACATTTTGGAGCACCATGCATGGAATTACGGGATCTCGTAAATGAAGATCTAGCAAAATCTGCCTCTCATACTTTTAAAAGGAGCCTAATCAAGAAACTTGATGACTCAATGAGAAAGCATGTTCCAAACAAGTTCTTCCATTGCCTTCATGTATTATGTATAGGTGAACGAGATTAGAAACACTCTATTACTCAAGGAGAATAAGTCAACATCAATGACTCCTTCAGCATGAAAAACACCTTGCAAGGAGGATCGAGTAACATTTTATCTGAATATGGCTAGGGTACAATACTTCAAGTGAAGAAGCATGTCATGACCAAGATATCCCAAAAATTGGGGCTTGGTATGAAGGAGGGTTGATCCATATACCATGTCTTTAAACATCTTGGATGAGCTTATTATTGTAAGGAAAATCATTTTTTGGATGGTTCACAGGGGTTGGTCTTGATGTTTGTAAGCGGATGTTGATTGCTAATTGGAGTAGGGTATCGAAGTGATCGGTGAATGGTAGAAGAGTGGGAGTCAGACAAGGAGTTGGAGATCCTAGCTAATGTAGCTTCTATATGTTGGTTTTTTATTCTTTTTTCAACAAGCATGGAGATTAACTTGACGAAGCCATATAGCATTCATATTTTGTCACGCCGTTTAAGGATGAGACATCAACGTACTTGGAGCATAATGATCTGAGTCGGTGATGGGGAGTTGGGGAGGTAAGTTCCATAAGAATACTATTGAGTTTGAAAGAGTCTATGTATGCGGTGCAAGTGGATATCTGGAGGGGTATTTATTTTGGGGTTATTCTGTGTGGGTTGAGAGTTAGGGTGGGGAGTCCTGCTAACGACGGGAGCACCGATGAAGGGAGTTCTAGTTTCTCATGCTCTTTCTTCTTTGATTTGGTCCTCTCTATCTCTCGCCCTCTCTCCCTCCCTCCCTTCCTCCTAAGACTAATTGAATAATTCAGCCTCACCTATGTAGTTTGCTTCAATCTCATCTACTTTTTTGGGCCCACAAGGCCAAATTTATCATTCAAATCTATTTTTCCCAAAATAAGATATCAGAGGCAAAAAATATATATATACATGATCAACTGCAACTCATATTACCTCATGTTAAGGTAACATCAACACGAACATGACATACTAACATGAATATTAAACGTGTTTGTTTAGTGTTTATCATTTGAAGACGAATTTTCTTCTTTTTAATTTTATTTTTTTTGCCATGCAACACATATTTGACATCTAATTACCTCATGTTAAGGTAACGTCAACACGAACATGACATGCTAAGATGAATATAAAACGTGTTGGTTTAGTGTTTTAACAATTGAAGACGATTATTAGTCGTCAAGTAATGGCTCCTAACCATAACCCTAACCTTAACTGGCAAGCACTTTGCCGGCAGCCTCCTCCCTACTATGTAAACCATAACTGCAACCTAGTCCTGGCACACCATCAAGGTCGTCTTGCAGAAGATCGTCGTTAGATCTCTTGCCATAGTCTGCGTGGGTATAGGAGCCCCCAGAGGGATCGTTCTGATCGGGGAGTCAATCATCGTATACCGCCGCTCTCATTTAAATCCAAGGCCCTGATCTTCACTTCGGCAATGACTAGGGTGGTTCTATCCGTGGGCAATTTGCCTTTTGTGATCAGTCCGCCTTGGCTTAGGAAAATTTTCAGTTGCCACACTACGGTACACCATTGCATTATTTCGGAAAGGCATTCTTTGAATAGTCATTTTGCGTTTGTCTTCGTGGACAACTTCTCGAAGGCCAATCGAGTTCGCCGTATCATGGACGGGACATCCCAACTCAACAAAAACATTATTGTTGACATTACTGATGATAAATTCCAACCCAGTAATCCCTCGAGTACAGGTCGCATGGATTATACTTTTGGGACCAAATCGAGGTCAGAGCCACGCACTCGTGTGCCTTTCCGTGTTCGCAACCCTAGGTGTGACAGGTCAGTTTCCCCGGCTATCTCTTTTAGTAATATTGTGTCAGGTCCTGTTTCGGCTCCCATCTACCAAGGTGCCACATCCAGACTGATTGTTGACAATTCGCATTGGACAGTTGTTAAAATATCAATTGATCAAATTAATTTCGAGTGAGAGTCTCACAGATATTTTTCATAAGGAGAACGAATTTCGTATCTCAGTCCATACTATTGGCCCCCGGGTGTTTGCATTATGTTTTGATTTTGAAAGTCTCATGCTCGAAATGAAAAATTCAAACTGGTTATGGTTGTCGCGGTGGTTCTTTCATTTCTTTAAATGGAGTCCCTATAAGTTCCGTGGAGGCCGATTTTGTTGGGTATCGATAGCAGGAATCCCCTCTCATCTTTGGTTTGATCGCACAATTCATAACATTACGAAATTCTACGGGACTCTAGTTTATTGTCATCCTTTATCTCAGTTAGGATATTTTCATCTAGACAAATATCAGGTTCTCATTCATACGCAGAATTTTCGTTCTATCTATGGGTCGGTACGCTTGCAATTTGACGATGTTTTGTTCTCCACTTTTTCCACTAAATGTAGTAAGAATGATATCATTCCTTATTCTCCTCTGTTCCCACTTGTGGACTGCTCATCTGACCATGTTGCTGACAAGCCTATGGGATCCAGGCCCAACTCGCCGGCTAGGCTTTCACCGGATCAACCTGTTGGTTTCACCCCAAACCCTAATGATGTCAGGTCTGAGGATATTCAATCAAAGTTAAACTCACAAGTTGCAGTGCACTCTATAAATAGTAATAGTACTCCTTCCCTTCCTCCTGGCTTTGAAAACCGAGGGGTTTCGGACACTGGTAACACTGCAGCGATTTCCTCTAGGGCTCCCATTACTGCTGCCATATTCAAATCACAGAATGCCCGCCAAGCTGCTTCGAATGGTCATCAATTTAAGCCTAGACAGAGATCAGTTTCTCAGTACATGTCCCATACTCACTCGTTTGTTGCTCTCTGGCAATTTTGTCAAAGCATAGGTGTTGTTGCGACGGGTACCGAGGAACAGGAAATTGAACAGCTTCGAGTAATCGAAACTAAAACTTGAAAGTGATCATTCCTCTCAGCAGCCTCGATGTGTCTACTTTCATGGAACATACGGGGATGCTCAGCGTTGCACAAAAGGCATCGCCTTCGTAGTTGGATTTTTAAGCTTCGACCAGATATTGTTTTTTTTTTTTTTTGCAAGAAACCAAGTTCGTTTCTTTTTTTGCTATAGATTGTCGCATTTTTTTGGATTTCCCACAAATTTTTTTTCTTGCCTGCTTCAGGGCGGTCGGGGGGGCTTCTATGTTTGTGGGATGCGACTCGGTTTGATCTTTATAACAAAGTTACTCAAAGGAGTCTTATTGCTCTTCATGGTTATTGGCATACTTTTGACTGCGAGTGTTTAATTTTCAATATTTATACTCAACTAATTGAATCAGAAAAGGCTGCTCTCTGGGTCACTTTGTCTGAGATCCTATTGGCGGCGGGGTTGCCGGTTCTTTTAGTCGGAGATTTCAATAGCGTCAAGTGCTCTTTGGAACACTCCTCGGGGATAGTAAATGCAATTTCATTGTCATCTTTTAATGATTTTATAAATCATTCTACTTTCATTGATCTTCCATTACACATACGAAAGTTTACATGGTACAGACCGAATTTGGTTGCAAGTATAATTGATCGCGTTTTAATTTTTGCTTCTTGTTTAATCGGTTCAGGTACGTACTCGCTCACAGGTCTTCCATGTGGCTGTTCCGATCATTTTCCTTTATCCTATGCTATTGACACCGTTGATTGGGGGCCTAAGCCTTTTCGATTTATAAATGCTTGGACCAATCACCCAGATTTTTTAGACATGCTTCGTGTTGCTTGGTACTCATTATCGATCTGTTCGGGGTCAACCATGCTTTAGACTGTGGAAAATGCTGCAGTTAGTCAGCCCAGTACTCAAAGATTGGAACTTCTCTATTTTTGGTAATCTTGAACAAGAAGTACTCAGTTTAGAAAAGAAATTAAATGACTTTGATATCATTGCTCATGACACTCGTAGTCTTTCTATCTTCGAATTGGATGCATGTGCTCACTGCATGTCTGATCTTCACATTAAAAGCAAGGACCTCTCGTCATTGTGGAAAAAAATCACGATTTAAATGGCTTTACGAGGGTGGCCGCAATCAAGATTCTTTCATGAAGTTGCTTCTCATCGACAAACTTCTAAAAGCATATATGGTCTTTTGATTCGAGACGATGGGTTTCTAATCCCATTTTAGTAAAAGAACTTGCTAGATCATTTTTCAAGGAACGTCACAGTTCCTCGGGTCCACGCATGATTACCTTGTCAGGTTTTCCCTTTCGATAGCTCTCTGAAGCAGCTCGGGCCGAGCTTGATAGACCAGTTACTACAGATGAAATTAGGGCTGCAGTCTTTTCTTGTGATGACTCGAAAGCTCCTGGGCCTGATGGTTTTTCATTATGCTTTTATCAATATTGCTGGGACGTTGTCGGTATGAATATTGTTGCATTTGTCCAATGTTTCTTTGCCACTGGGAAAATGGAAAAAGGTATAATTCAGCTTTTATAGTTCTTGTTCCCAAGAATAAGTATCCTCAATCTCTCGAGTTCAGACCCATCAACCTTGTGTCAACTCCATACAAGGTTGTGTCCAAAATACTCGCTAGTCATCTTAAATGTTTCATGTCAGACTTGATCTCTGATGTTCAAAGTGGTTTTGTTAAAGATCGGCATATTCTAGATAACATTCTTATTGCAGGGGAGCTGATTTATTTTGCCCAGTCTCACAAACTACCCTCTGCAATCTTGAAGTTAGATTTTCAGCAAGCGTCTGATTGCTTGGAATGAGAATTTGTTGATTTTTGTTTACTCTCTATGGGATTTGGGAAATCTTTTTGGTTTTGGATTAATTAAAAGTTGTCTGGGTACCTCATTTGCAGTTTTAGTGAATGGTTCATCTTCCTGCAATTTTATGTGTTCGAGGGGTAAAGCAGGGTTGTCCGTTATCGCCAAATCTTTTTATTATTGCAGTTGAAGCCCTGCACTTATTACTAGAATAATCTACATCGTCCCAAGTCTTATCAGGTATCACAGTGACCCCGGATCTCTCTGTTTGGCATTTACAGTTTGCTGATGACATTATTTTATTCCTTGATGCCTCTAAGCCTATGGAATCCATATCAAATGGCCGATTCTTATTGCAATATTTTGAAGCTGTCTCTGGGTTGCATATAAATTTTGGCAAATCGCGGTTAATTGGAATTGGTATCATTTAGGAAATTTTGGACTCTATGGCTGCTTTGCTGGGTTGCTCCACGACCTCTCTCTCTCTCGAACAATTATTTGGGATTCAATTTAGGTTGTAACCTAAGACGTGTGTCTGCCTAGCAGGGTATTCTTGATAAATTCAATAGTCGTTTGGCTTTATGGTAGGCTCGGTTCTTATCATTTGGAGGGCGTATAATGTTGATACGCTCGGCCCTCACTTCGCTACCTCTATATTACATGTCGTTGTTTTGGGCACGTAAGGGAGTCATTTCGAGATTAGAGACTATTGAAAAGAAATTCTTATGGTCAGGTTCTACTCAAACCCGTGGCATCTGTAAGGTGAATTGGTCCTTAGTCTCTCGTAAGCGTGCTCATGGGGGGTTGAGTATTAGACAACTCTATTTGGCTAATATTAGTATACTCGCAAAATGGTGGTGGAGGTTTGCGTGCGAATAGACTCTCTTTAGAAGTGGGTAGTTTGTCCCAAATATGGTTGGGAGCGGAATGAATGGTCCCTGGAGAACCTGGGGCATACACGTACGTCCCCTATTTTTACACATCTTCTGGATTTGCAACACATTCCGGGATTCCTGGACATGGTCGGTTCGGCTTCAACTAAGTGGATCACTGGCGATGGTAGCATAATTCGATTCTAGCTTGATGTATGGATTGATGACAGGTCTCTATCTGTCTTATTCCCCATACTTTTTGCACTATCCAGATACAAGTGCAACTCTGTCTCTTTTTTCCGTCAGGTGCTTGGTTCGGGATGGCAGATATACCCGCGTCGAAATTTGCGGGGATGGGAGCTTGATTCACTCCGGCAGTTAAGGGAGGTCCTGCGCTCGGCTCCACCAGCATCAGGTTTTCCTGATAAACCGTGTTGGATACCGGGTGGCATGTCGTGATGTTTTACCACGAGAAAGACCTATGACATTTTATTTAATCAAAGTGCTCACATTAGATTCGCATGCCATCA
>JAYMTJ010000445.1:0-11022 GCA_036897525.1 Pelargonium x hortorum | reverse complement strand
CCCCTATTGGTGCACAACGCGTCTCGATCTCCTTCTTGCGTGATTCCTGTCAAGAAAAGCCAATACAAAACTCTACAAACAATCTCACAAAACTCTCTCATTGATAGAGAAATCTCAAAAGAGATGTAAAAACAAAACTCACAAAATCTTACAAGATGAAAGAACACTCAATAGAGAGAACGACAACCGTTTTTGAAGGGAACTCGAATCCTAGAGAGAAAAAAGATAGGATTGTTTCACTTTTATTAATTTGATTTATTTTGAAATTGTTAATGTCATAGGAATCAAATGCACGAGATTTTGTCATGGATTGAATGAAATAATTATTAATGAATGAATACTTGTTTTAATTTGTTGATGATGAAATTAAAGAATGCTTTTTGGATTTTTCAGCAAAACTATGATGTTTCCGACAAGACATTCAATTGTTTGGCAAAAATATAAATGTTTTTTTTGTAAGATCAAGAAATTTTCGGCGAAACTCTGAACTTTTCAACGACAATATATATGTTTCGGCAATGTCGAAAAACATGAGTTGATGGTGATAATGCAAGTGAAGGACAATCGGGAATTTTGAAATTATTCCCATTACGTAACTAGCACACAATGAACTTAAACCCAACTTCCGTTAAGTTCAACTAATGAAATTATTTATTTATTTATTTACCGGGTAGTCTAATTGATGGGTGTTTTCTATAATTTCTCTTATGATCAAATGTGCACTACCATAAATAAATATCTACCAAACCACCTGTCAAGCACGACTGGCAGATGCGTCCATCAGATCCCAAAGCGCAACGCGTCGCCTAAGCATTGGCCTTCACGGTTCCGTCAGTAACAGCCACGTTCCAATACCAACTCTCACATCACATTCCCAAAAAGCCCACCCCGCTTACGAGGCGTAAAGTGACGCGTGAGGGGCAATTTGGTAAGCTACATAATAATCCGAGCCCAAGACCCATCAACAATGCCTCCACTAGCTCCAAGATCCTTCCACAACACAACAGCAAAGACCTCTCTCACTTCTTCTTCTCCTCTCTCTCTCTCTCTCTCTCTCTCTGTCTGAAAGAGCTCTCTCCCTTATAAACCTCCTCTTACAAATCTCTCCCTCTTTCATATATAAGACCCTTTTCTTTGAAATTTTCCCGCCTCTTCTCACTCTTTTTATCACTCTATTTTCCCGCAATTTCTCTCGATCTCTGCTTCTCAATCCGTCTCCAACATCCACAAACCCTAGATTCTGAATCCGTGAGGTCTGGTTTTGCTACATCTGTTAGATCTTTGATTATAGACCCTTTTAAATGAAACTATACTTGGGTTTTCAGCTTAAAATTTCAACGATCGGGTTTCTCAGAACTAAGATCCGTTGTTAGGGTTACTGTTTCAGATTGATCTATCTAATGTCTACATAAATTCCCAAATAAATCTAGGACAGTTTTAGTTTCAAAAGATATGTTTGTTTTGTGTATTGGTATGTGGGTTTTTGGAGATATGGTTGTATCTGGTCTAAAATGTTCCGTTTTTGCGCTGTGTTTTGTTAGAGTAGAGGCGATTCCTGAAAAATTTGTGGGGAATTAGATATTACATGGCAGAGCCAGGCTGGGAGGGGAGCCAGCCAGTTGATCTTACCAAGCATCCTTCTGGGATTGTCCCTACTCTTCAGTAAGCTACTAATCCCCCAGTTCATTTTCTAGACGTGGGTCTAGTACATCTTTCGGTCGACATGGTCTCATGTGATATTATTACCATGTATAGTTCCAATATGGTGTGCGTCTGTAAATCATAGTATGCTAACAATGATCTTTTACTAATGGTGAATTGATTGTAGCCTTGTAGGTAGCTTTTGGATTATAACTTTTACTTGTGAATGAGAAGCAAGAATGGAAATGGCAATTAGATTCTCATTCTGTATTTTAAGTTTGGATTTTGACTTTTTGGTCATGGAAGTGGCTTCATCAGAATGCTAATCTCGTTCCCATTTCCAATCTTGATTCCCATTCCAAAAATTTATTCCAAATGCTACCATAAATAATTCACCTTAAAAGCTCCTACACTGTAGTAAAACTGCTTTGTGGCTGTATATTTTTAGTGAGACTTGAGTTGGTTTGCTTGTTGCATTAAAATATTTTGCACTATTTCAGGATCAAATACTAGTCATTTACTATATACACCGCTCTGTTGTCATATTGTCTCGTGCTATGTTAGTTAACCAACCATTTAGAGTGATATCATGTTAGATAATCTACGATGAATTGAATGTGGCATTGTTTACATATCCAGGAACATTGTCTCAACTGTCAATTTGGATTGTAAACTGGATCTTAAGGCAATTGCACTGCAAGCTCGTAATGCAGAATACAACCCAAAGGTATGTAGAAGTTGAGTGAGGATTAGCATTTTTTCTACTTCCTTTTCCTAAATTAGCATCTTTACTATTGTCAATCTTTTAACCCTGTTTTTTCACCTCTTATAATCTTTTCCACTTTTGCAATTTTAATTCATCACATGAAATTACATGTGTTTTGTGGAAACCCTATAATTTTAGTAGAGTTTGTTTGAAGTCCCAAACTAATGAATTTCTAGTCCTTGGAGCTTCTACATAGTTAGTGATTTGCGTGAACAGACTTGTATAACCTTATTAGCGCTATTGTTTTCAATTTCATATAATTGTGTAATGTCATTAATGTTGTTGTTGTGTTAATTTTATGGTGTTTGCAGCGTTTTGCTGCTGTAATTATGAGGATAAGGGAACCAAAAACTACTGCATTGATATTTGCTTCAGGAAAGATGGTAAATTCTACTTCTCATGCACATTATGTTTCTCATCAACAACTGTATATCTGCTTCATTAGTTATTACTGTTTTTCATTGATCTCGTATTTATCATCATCATTTGATTTTGTTGTTTTGTGTGTTTTTCTCTTAAATGCGTTGAGAAATAATATGTTACAATGTTCTTTAGGTTTGTACTGGAGCTAAGAGTGAGCAACAATCAAAATTAGCTGCACGAAAGGTATTTAACATTTTTTTTTATAAAAAATACATCATAATGATTTGAATTTGAATTCTGTAGAGGAATGGATTTTTAATTTTATGTTGGGTGGATCTAAGGTTTTGTATTTTAACCTCATATGCTGTCTCTTTTCAGTATGCTCGAATTATACAGAAACTTGGTTTTCCAGCTAAGTTCAAGGTAAACTTATCAGCATCCGTTTATCTGTCTCTCCATAAATAGATACATGTGCTGTCCAGCAAAGATTGATGGTTTTGATTGCTGCAGGATTTCAAGATTCAGAATATAGTTGGCTCCTGCGATGTTAAATTTCCTATTAGGCTTGAAGGACTTGCATATTCTCACGGTGCATTTTCAAGTGTAAGTGATGACCTTTTTTGTCTGTTTGGATCCTTCATTTGCTTACATATCAAATCTGTAATTTTTTGTGTTTTTATTTCTAAATTTGTAGTTTAGGTGTTTCTGTGAATTTGTGAGCGAATGAATCATTTATCTGGAACATTTTTGAATATCTGAAACCAGCCAAACCATAAAATTATCTTATGTTTTTGTTTTCTTAGTGCAAAAGTGTATATTGTATAGCTAGAAGTCCTAAAGGTGTATTTGATACTCTTCAATGATTAATTTTTAAATTTTCTTGTTCAGTATGAGCCTGAGCTTTTCCCAGGTTTGATTTATCGGATGAAACAACCCAAGATTGTGCTTCTCATCTTTGTGTCAGGAAAAATTGTTCTTACAGGTGCTAAGGTATTATCTCATTGCTTGAGTTATGGTCATTTGATTTTATGTGCCATACTAGTTGATCATCTAATTTGCATTTCTGACTTTCCATTCTTCAGGTGAGAGATGAAACTTACACAGCCTTTGAGAACATATACCCTGTGCTTACAGAGTTCAGGAAAAACCAGCAATGGTATTACTCTTTATTTGTTATATTTCCTTGCATTCATTTGATTCTGATATGTTGGATGCCTGAATACTTGGTTTGGATAGTACATGGGTGCTCATGGTTTCCATAGAGGAGATGGCTGAACTATATTTATATACATGAGAATAAAGGTTATTGCTATATTATTATGTAGTGATTAATAATATGTATTCTAATTTATGCAGATGTTGGAATATGAGCTATGTGAGTTGATGGAAAGTTGAGGTGGAGTTCCGACAATATGCTGAACCTGGATGGAAACTGTAAATACGGAAGGAGATTGTTCTTTACTCTTCAAGATATAAGTTAAGATTAAAACTGTGCTTCACCTCATGTATCCTAACACTGATTTGAATAGTGTTTGTCCCATTTCCCAGTGTCCTTGTTTGTGGAGATAGATATAATCCACATGTTATTTATGAGAAAGTAGAAGATCAGGATTTGTATGTCCATGGATTCCTAATCTTGTTTGTTTTGCTGAATAGACTTGAAAAATAATCTTTTAAACTCACTGAAATGTTGGAAAAGCAGCATTTGGAAACAAATATTCAACTCTACACAATCATTACTTTTACTTTTGCCAAAATTGAGAATGTCTCTTTATGCTGCCAAATGATCCTAATGTTTGTTTCTCACCTGTGAAGTAAAATGCTGTCCAATATACTCAAATGCCAAAAAAGCAAATCTTAATAGCGGAAATGTTAGGTTCTCAGTTGGGGTTTGGGGTTATTGTAGCCTCTTTCTTGTCGGTGTGGTGTATGTACTTCGATTATAAACACAAACTCCAAAGCATATTCAGTACAAAAGTAACATAACAAGCCTGTTATTGAACTGAATCAGCTATTTTCATCAAAGCAGGTTGGGTGACATTGAAATTATTCGGGGCAGGATATGAATTAAATGTGCTCATGACTATCTATCCTCTTTTGCTACTAAAGTGCATTGCTTTACATTGCCAATTTACATTTATGAGAAGATAAAAGCAGCAGCAGCAGCAAGATTGAGTAGGCACTAGTAATTCACAGTAGATTTGATTGCATCCATTATCTGCATCCAAGAGGTGATAGTGGAACAAGTGTTAGATAATAGTGTATCCCCAAGGTCAAAGGGAATCACCATACATATAATACAAATACCTTGTTCTTTGTGGGCATGTAAAAAGGTTCAAAAACAAGAGGAAAAGGGGTGTCCAGACCGCAAATTCTGGCTACAGGGGCTTCCAACTGCAACACATTTCATACGTTAAGTGTTGCACTTTTAACTGAAATCAAATCATCAACACTTCATACAATACAATGCAATGCACATAAGTTGGCTCTTACTCTTAAGAAACATCGTTCAATTTGGGTAGCCGAGATCTCAGCACCGAAACCTCCAGTCACTGGAGCTTCATGACTAATCTGCAACCAGGAGAGAACAAATCAGTAATTGTACTTAACTGTTCTCATCAATCATTTTTTCAGATACTTACGAGAAGCCTTCCGGTTTTTCTAACAGATGCCTCTACCGTCTCCTTGTCCCAAGGTAACAGAGTTTTCAGGTCTATCAGCTCACAAGAAATTCCTTCCTGCATAATTTCACGAGCCAAATGTCAAAACAGTTCTAGAAGAAAGTACTTCTCTTGTTGTAATTAGTTTAGGGTGATGTGGGACATGGAAGAGTTGTAATTATAGCTAGCCTTGAAAAGGAGAAACTTCAGTACTGTTAAGGATAACATCATAAGGAGAAGTACTTGCCTTTTCTGCATCAACACAGGCTTGTTCCATTATAGGTAGCTGAGCTCCCCACCCAACAAGAGTTATGTCATTGCCTTCTCGTATCACCTGCACACATCACCCACACCTCGATCTTAGTGTGGTGTAAAACTTTTCTATAGATTCACTCCACTTTATCCATACTAAACCTTCAGTTACATACCTCTGCTTCTGATAGAGGCACCATGTAATCATGCTCTGGAACCTCTTCTACAGCCAGGCGATAAAGCCACTTGAAATCCAGCACAATAATAAAATTTCAGTTTTACCACTTTTCATTTGATATCTTGAATCTAATGATAGCTATATGTAAGACAAAATACCTTGGGCTCAAAGAAGACAACAGGGTTTGGATCACGTATGCTTGAAAGTAGTAGCCCTTTAGCTTGCTGAGGGCTCCGAGGAATGACCACCTGCGATGCAAATCATAAGAATCATAAACTTGTGACAACAAGGATCCAACTTCTCTAGCAATATAACTAATAAACCAAACAAAAAAAATAAAAATAAATGAACTTTGACATGTACCAGTTTCTGAAGATCAACCTGATGGAACCTTTCTATATATTAAATTTTTTAAATCAATCTTTTGTAGAAGTTATGAACATAATGTCAAGAAGATGATATTCATACTACCTCAAGTCTCGTGAACTTTTCAATATCTTGGAGGTTTAAGCAACTGATTTCATGTTAATGAACATGAAATTTGGAAAGAACACTCATAAAGTAGAACAGAAAATTGATAAATGATAAAAATACTAAATCCATTGGACAGGTAATGCGAGTCTAAGTACTAAACAGAATGAAATTTATGTATTGGGAGGTGGGGCATGTAGCTTATGGGGTCGTCAGGCATTCAGCTATTTTGATACGCACCCTAACAATCAGACTCACAAAGTCTAGTTAGTGTGTGCAATTTTGACCAGAGGAAGGTGAGAAAAGCATCAAGATAAAGCAAGACAAATGCCCATGAAGAAGAAAGTATACTTTGATTCCGGGAACGTGACAGAAGAAAGCTTCAGGAGACTGGGAATGATAATGTCCACCATGGCCTACGGCTCCATAAGGGGCTCTTATAGTTAAACCTGGGTCATCAGATGGAGCCTGAATATAAATATAACAAATAGAAAACGAGAAAAATATATAGAAAAGACAATCAAAGGTGAACCGGGTATTTAAAAGCCAATAACTTTAAATACCTCCACAATTAAATTGATTGCCACTCCGGTACCTAAATTTAGCAGCTTCATTGACAATCTACAAAAGAAGAAATTCAATCAATCAGTACACAGTCATGATGCTATCATAGAACTTAGCATTAGGAAGAATGCATGCCTGGTCAAAAGCTGGAAAGATATAGTCTGCAAATTGAATTTCTGCTATGGCCCGATTCCCCTATCACGTGAAACAAAATTAAGGATATATACCACCAGATTAAAATAATAACCACAATAATAATATCACGACAAGCTCTATAAGGGGTTGATTTTATAAGTAATGAAAGTAAATCAAATCGTACCATTGCTGCCAGACCAATGCCAAATCCAACAATGCCCTACGCAGAAAGACATGTTAGTGTGAAGATTTTCAAATTTGACTTCCAGAAGAGTGGTAGAAGAACAAGATTCAAATGTGCACTACAGAATGATATTACAACAAGGAGGGGTGCATGAAGATGTTCACAACACTGAACAGTATTCAAACTTGGGAGGCATAAAGAATATCTAGGAGAAAATTTGACACCTTTGGACCAAAATCTAGCGAAACTGTATATATAATGATCTGAATAGAGAACCTGATAAATATACCTGCTCACAAAGTGGGGTGTTAAAAACTCTTTTTTTACCAAATCGATCAGCTAAACCCGTTGTACAGCGGAAGACCCCACCAAAGCCCACATCTTCTCCAAATACATAAGCACTGAAAAGAAATTAAAATGATAGGTTGGAAGAGTAAATATATTAATACATCTACATAACTACTATAAGTGACTCAAAAGAATATGAATAAAACAATACAAGTAAATATAGACGAGTAATTTCTCAAGGTTGCAAATAAGAATCCAAAGAGAGTTGTCAAATACTTCATGCATAAGTTCATCTTCAATGTGCTATTTTAGTGAAATAAATTGGAAAGATTTTGCTAAACCCACATCTGAATCCCAAATTTAATTTGGAATGTCATGTTTTTTGGTATTCCAAAACAAAGACCTCTTTTGTACCGACAATTATATCTTGAGCTAAATCATTCATTTCTTCAAGATCGATAGAAGTCCGAAGAACCACATTACAAATTCATATTCTTTTCTAGATCACATAGCTATTCCCAAGACTATGCAAGTTAGGAAGCTTGTTCAAGAAAGAGAATCAAATAAAACTTAGTACGTTTTGTTAACATAAGTGATTCAGAGGACAAGCTTGTTTATGCAAAGATGACAATAAGTAATAAAAAGAAGTTCAAAGAAACAACAAAAGACAGCATCATGAAAGATGTGGCAATATGCAGAGCTATGGAAGAGATGGATTTGCACAGCAGATAGTAAATACTTTGGATTTCAAGTTCTTAATATTAATTTTAACTGATAGAGTATATCTATGTGCTCAGTGTGAAATAGGGAGAAAATGATTTGTATTATTCACAATGGGTGAAGTCCAATTTATAGTAAAAATAGAGTCAAATCAAAATTCCTAAGAATCAACTCAATCTAGATAAAACAGGATCCCTAAAAATGTGCTCATCAATCTTCTATCTCTTAATTTTCAGCTACTCTAACACTCATCCTCAATCTAAGGTGCTAACCATGATATTGAAATGAAAGTTGGCTAAGTGATGGATCATTGTGGCTATCTTGACGTGATGTTGACGATAGAGTTCTGTTAACCAAGCAATGTTGTGATCTCATGACTCAGGGAATACGGTTTGGTAGTAGTTCGGTCGGATGGGAGACTCGATGAATATTTGTATAGTGCGTAACCTCATTACCCAGGGACTACATATTGGTAGTAATTTGGTCGTATGAGAGGCTCAAAGACTATTTGAATAGTTTGTCCTCGGGCAATGTAACCTTTTAGCAGAGGCGACATTGACTTGCTAGCATCACAAAGGTGAATGTCATCATTAATTGTCAAAAATGTGCATGATGAACTGATATCATTTTTTAACAAACTTCAAAACTGTTTAATCAAAAGAACGGAGTTGAGACAAAAAAAAAGACTGGGCCGAGTTTCAAAGGCTACCAGAGGCGATTCTGGCGATGGCTGAAGCTCAAAATGAGGAGCAAGGCTTGTTGGACATCTGGGTACTCAATCCAAGCAAAGATAGTGCCTGAAATTTTTTGGAGGATATTAGTGTGGAATAGTGGTCAACAATCGCTGGAAAGTTTTCCGGTGGCGGAGATGGAGTGGGTCAAACTGTTCGCCTAATTCAACATGATGGTGCCAGCGGGAAGAGACAACTTGTTGGGGAAGGAGATTAGTGAGAGAACAGCCAATGATTACGTGTGGCTTATAACAACGGTAAGGAGTCGATCACGTTGGTGCCACTGAAGTATTGGTTGGACAGTAAGAAGCGGGTCATTGGGGAATTAAAAGACTTGGGTTGTTGAGGGGCTTGGCACCGCGGTGCCAGGCGGAAGAGATTTAGAGGCCTCAACTCTGATACCACATGAAGTTGAGAAAAAATAATTTGTATTATTTACAATGAGTGAAATCCAATATATTAACGTAAAAATAGAGTCAATCAAGATCAATCAGAAATCTCCATCAAAGATCATAAGAATCAACTCAATCCAGATAAAACAATGTCCCTAAAAATGTGGTAATCAATCTTCTCTCTAACACTCAGAAAGCCAGTAAAATTAACAAGTATAGAACTGGGTAAATCTTAGAACAAGTCTATAGTGATATCTCTGTTGTACAAGATCAATCTAACAACAACCTGTCTAATCTTTTGTTCTAATTCCTTCTTGTTTGCTTATTATTTTGGAGTGCCAAGTAAAGGAATCAATAGGCTATATGGACCTGAGTAGCAAATGAACAGATTTGCAAGCCAAGATCTTGTGTGTTCAATTCACATGTTCTGGTAACAAAAACAGAAACACCAATCTGAACTGACCAGATTATATGGCCAAAAATTAAAACAGAATAAGTAACCAATTTGATTGCTATCCAGAATCCAGTATGTGGGTCAAATTACATCTGAAACTACACAGAATGAGCAAGAATTAATTTTTCTAAGCCATCTCGTGACGGGACAATTTGGACCTGTAATTTCAAACATGCATATACCTTGTGTTCTTTGTTTTGAATTTGAGCATGAGCACGGGATCAAGTTAGGTGATCTAGCTTTCACTTATCATCTGAACTAATTTGGGGAAATAAACAAACAAACTAATCACTAGAAGTGTGTGATCTAATTAAGCATAAAGTAACTATGGGAGTAATCAGTTTCTATCACTGAGAGTACCCACAAATCTATATGACAATACAAATAACACATGTAACTCAGAAACTGTAATTGTAATTGCACAAGAGTCTACAATCGGAATAAGAGAAAATAATAGTATTTTAGTATAGAGATACAAGATAGGGCATTCAGTGAATGATAATACTATATATATAAGAAAAAAAGTAGGAGTTATGAAGATAAATAAAACCCAGGTGCAAAAAATAAAGATTTGATGAAAGACGAATTGGGTATGGTGAGAGACGAGGAAAAGAAGCAAACCGGGGATCGGATTCGAGTGCAATGTGTAGGGCTTGATTGATAGCAGAGTAGAGGTTCAAGGATTTGGCAGATTGATGGTGGAGGAGATTTTCGGTAGAGGAAGTTGAGAATAATCTCCGAGAAAGGGAAGAAACCAAAGTCCCAGACCTCCTCGCCATGGGAAGAGATGAAGAAGAAGAAGAAGAAGAAGAAGAAGAAGAAGAGTCCGAGGCTGCGATAATCGATCACTGAAACTGGTGAAGAAATCAGAAATGATTGAAGAGTTAAGTAGAGAGAGAGAGAGAGAGAGGGCTTATCCAATTAATGGAGAGAGTCATTGATTTCGTTAACGAAATAACTAGTACGGAGTATTTTATGTTATGCTGACGAGCTAGCTAGCTTTTCGGTTCCTATCCAGTATCAGTATCACTATCTGTATCATATCATCCATCTCATCTGGATTTCACTTTTCAACGTTTATAAATGGGTTAATTGCATATGAACCCTCCAACTATCAGCGTTTTGCACATAACTCTCCTGAACAATTTTCGTTAGCAAATACCCACCCAAACTTGCACAAACCCATTTTCCGTTAAGTTTTCCGTTAAATTTAACGGAAAAAC
>JAYMTJ010000444.1:0-11031 GCA_036897525.1 Pelargonium x hortorum | reverse complement strand
TGTAAAGAACAAGAGAGAATCATAATACCCCTGCTAGGCACAATGGTATCCGAAATGGATCCCTCAAAATCAACTTCTGATCCTAACTGAACGGATACACATCCAAATCAATTTAACCCAACGATCATCAAAACCTAAAGCAAACATAGCGTCCTCCACAAAGTTCCACTCCACAATACCAGGTATATAGCGACCCCAACCGGTCGGCTCAGTCCGATTTTTAAAACATTGTTTGGAAGAGACAAATCAATCATTTCCCATTGGTATTGGAAATACAAATCCAGAGAACGAAGACAACATCGGGATAGAATCCGATTACCACACCAACAAAAAAAGCAACCAACTGGAACCAAGTAACCAAACACCCTCCTATTTCTTCTTCTTCTTCTCCTTCTCAATCGAGTTGGCAAAGCAAAGGCCAAGCTGCTCCAACCCTAGTGTCCCATTTCCAATGGACGAAATGATCCGGACGGCGTCGTTTCCGCCCTCCACGAGCGCTTCAAACCTTCCTCTTCTCACTGCTTTCCTCTCTTGCGCTCTCGCACAGTTCCTCAAGGTCGTCACCGCTTGGTACTGTTTCATCATCCACTTTGCTTCATTACCGTGCAAAGTTTGATGTTTTCAGTTTCGTTGGACTCAGGTTTTGTATTTTTTGAACTGGTCGCTTCGAAAATTCGAGTGGGTATTTGCATTTTGTGTGATTTTTTGAGCAAAACTAGCCGAAGATTGTTTGATATAAGAAAAATTGTATTTTTTATCCTATAACATTCCTGAATTCGAATTGAGGAAATTAAAAAAATCTTTGCTCTGACATTTCTTGTCTGTAATGATTTTACTGTCGAATTTTGCATTTGTCTTCTGTTTCTTATTGCTTCTTTGTCCTTACTCAACCACATTTGGATATAACTGAGAATGTAGATGAACCATTTGCTTGTTTCCAGCTGTTCACTTCATTTTGACAATAAGTTTGTAGCATAACATTTAATTGTCATTGTAGATGCGATATCCAATACCAAAATCAATGCTTGATTAGTTTCCCTTGTATTCGGCTAAATTCTTTGTTCTTATGATTATTACCTAGGTTCTGTAAATTGAGCTATCATAACTTTTCTATTATGTATTTTGGAGACCATTGCATTTAGTAGTAGATAGTTCATGTTAAATATATATGACCATGTTAAAATATGTATATGACCGAGTAATATACATGTTGACCTCTAAAGAACAGTTAATGAGGGTGAACTATTTTCCTTGTGTCTTGAATATCAATTGTTTTACCATCTATTTGGTACATAATTTTCCAGCAAATCTCATTTTTCTTAGATATTTTTGAATATCCTTCTAACAGATCTTCCAATAACTGCAGGTACAAGGAGAAGAGATGGGATTCTCGAAGGATGCTTAGTTCTGGTGGAATGCCCTCATCACATTCAGCAACTGTAACATCTCTTGCTGCTGCCATCAGTTTACAAGAAGGGCTGACAAGTTCAGAATTTGCCATTGCAGTTGTTCTCGCATGTATTGTATGTACTTGTCAGCCAGGTCTTCTTCATTCTTTTTTGCTGGCATGCTTGATGAAGATTTATATGATTATTGCGCAATTGCAAATTGTGTTTGCATTACCAGCATAGGCTAATTTTATCCAGTTCCAATATAATTTTTGATTTCCAGTGCATTAATAATTTAACTTATCACCATCAAGTGTGGAACTTTTTTTTTTTTTTTCCTTCCTGTGATTGCATCGGTTCTCTGTTTGAAAATTGATTAACAGAAATAATCGTGGATGTTCTATTTCTTTATCACGGATAGGGCTAGAGATATTCAGATGTTGCTTCGAAGTGGATATAATTTTCACAGCCATGAAACATCAAGTTGCACTTTGTGTTTCCAGTACTCCTTATAATAGTGTTACTCATTGTAGTTATGTAATCCTTATTATCTCCCAGTTGAACCCGTTGAATGTCTTTTACTGGAAACTCCTTGGAGTATTGGGTAACATGATAGGTGAGATACTGGACTCATGCCAATGTGAAATTCAATATGAAATGCAACAACATTTTATCAAATGTGTACAACTCGATAACATGGTTCTTACATCAGTATGATACACAAGAGAGAGAGTGGGGCATTAACAAGCGAGAGTGTGGCTTGGCATGTGTACTGTTTGTTCACCTGTTTCCTAGTTTTATGTTTTTTTAAAATATATATTTCATTGCTAAACCAAACTCAACAACTTTGGATTTTCTGGTTTGCTTGAGTTGTTGGATTGTCATTATTTGTACTTATCAC
This sequence comes from Pelargonium x hortorum, assembly GCA_036897525.1. Taxonomy (NCBI): domain Eukaryota; kingdom Viridiplantae; phylum Streptophyta; class Magnoliopsida; order Geraniales; family Geraniaceae; genus Pelargonium; species Pelargonium x hortorum. The sequence continues at coordinate 8,742 of JAYMTJ010000444.1, read as the reverse complement.
AAATATTACTAGTTTCTATGTTGATGCATGCTATAACTTCTTGTCCATAAATCACATTAATTGCATGGATTAAGAACTTCATTTTCTTACAGGTGATGTATGATGCATCTGGTGTTAGACTTCATGCCGGTCGCCAAGCTGAAGTAAGATCTTATGTTTCCATCAAAGTATTTCATAACCTGTTCATGGGCCCTTAGTCATTGTCAAACCTGTTGGATATTAGGCTAAGTTTGATTTGCGTGCTTGAGATCTTCTCAGATGTTTGTTATGCTTTTGAGAATGACTTACTTGATTAGACTTTGCCCATTTAAATTTTGAGGTGTCTGTATTGCTGCCACCAATTTTATTTATTTGTTATTTTCATTTCATTAATGTTGTCTGATAATTCTGTGCATATCTTGATTACTATAACCATGTGCTCTTATTTTATTTTTCGTATATAATATCTGCATTTTGACCATGCCCTACTTTTTTTGCTTTGCGGGTCAATAAAATCAGAACCTTCTGCCATTATCATCCTAGCTGACTTCTCTGTTTAGAATAATTGCTCGAGTAGATTATTTTATTTTATTTTATTATATTTATAACTGTAAATGTCATTATGCCTCCAAGTTGTAGGCACCTCACATTATACAAGTCCATTTTATAAATGTAGTTAGTCTGAAGTCCTCGAACTGTTTGAGCTGATGTGTTATAATTGTCCAAGTGCATCAAATGCATGTTTGAACGGGTATAAGCAACATTGTGCAGTGATTGTAATGTCATATAGAAGTATAATGATTTATTCAAAGACACTTGCAGAAATTCTTAAGCCAAATTCTCCTCTTCGCTATTGATTGATGTTGGTCTCTCATTCAAAATTCTGGCACATAAAAATGTCTAAACATGTATCCAAATCCTTTATTTGTTGCCTTTGGAGTGGGTTCAGTTCTACACTGATTTGTATTTTTGCACCTTTCTTTGCCACAAGTTTTTTTGTTCCCTGATATAATTTTTTTTCTTTGTATTGCAGTTATTGAATCAAATTGTGTGCGAGCTACCTCCTGAACATCCCGTCTCTAATATCAGACCCCTTCGGGATTCACTTGGTCATAATCCGCTTCAGGTATGCTGGATTTGTTTGGTCTACATTCATACGTATAGAGTTATTTCCAATATCTGATGCTGTGTTCACATGGCGGGCACCAAAATGCTCATGTGTGTATAGTCATTCATCTTTCTGCTATTAGTCAATGTATCCGTGTTTCTTCATAAACATGGATTTGGTATCAATATCAAATGATTGATAATGCTTTGTCATTTTGGTGCTACTAATTGATGATTGTGTGATCAGAATACGAGAACAAATGCTCACAAATCATAGTGCCTGAATTCTGCTTTTCCTAAAGAGTCTTATTAACTTATAATGCGAAGAGTTGAAACTTTTGTTCCGTTAATATTTTTGTGCAGGTTGTTGCGGGTGCTCTGTTGGGAGGTATAGTAGCATTCCTCATGAGAAGTTCCAGTTAGGAGACGGTAAAGATAGGTGACATCTCTGTAGGTGACAATTGGGGCCTAATCTCACCATTAAGCTTGTAAAAATGAAGTTGGGCACACACATATAGATTCTTTGATCTATTGTTTCTTCCAACATTATTCTCTTATCCATTTCTTTCATTGATTGCAAGAAATGGTGGCTGGAGGTGAAAAAAGAGGGAAAGAAGAGGGTGAGAATGTTTTGGAATCATGTAGAGTGTGTTGAAGATGTGGAGAATTGAATCATGTGTAAATATAGTTGGTTTATTGTTTGGACTTTGGACATGTTTGCAAATACATGCATAAAAACTAAAGCTCCAGCTTGCTATATATGTTGAGGTCTGTTCTTTAAATTAAGTTTGCTTATATCATTATCTAATACTTTATTCATTATCAAGTGAAGTTGCAAATTCGCGATCTAAGCCTTTTTGTTAAGACATTGACATGAGTGGAATGCAGTCTCAAATCTCAATTAGTTGGTACTCATTCGGTCTCAAAATGATTATTTTTATTTATAAAAAAAAAAATCAAGATTTACAATTTTATGAACATTTGTTATAACAAATTTAAAGATTATTAACTGATTTATATATGAATATTATTTGTAATTCATATGTATATAACTTTTGTCTACTAAATAATACATTTATATTCACTTGAGAACTCGAATTTGATATAAAGAGTGAACACTAAATTTACATAGGATATGAGAGTAAGCATTCATAACTTTGACATATTCTAAAAAAATGTGAGAGAATTAAAACAGTAAAAATGTAAAGGCTAATGTGTCGTTTTGTAATTGATTAGTTCACAATAACAAGTGAGCTTTTATGATGTGTCATGTTTATGCCACGAACTCAAACGATAACTTTATGCACCACACGATAGCATTATTGTGATGTCATAATGTGACGATAATGGCACCACATAGAGGTGATGTAGATGTTTCCATAATAGAGCTTGAAGCGTGACGATATTGAAAGTCACTAAAAACCCAAGTCCCGCGGTCGTCATTCATGTTCAAGTAAAAAAAAAAAAATTAAAAAAAAAAAAAACAAGGAAGAGATCGAAACCCAAGAAACGACACCGCACTAATTTGCTTCCCTTGCAAGACTCATGTCCTTGTCGTCATCAGACATCACCACTTCCAGTCCCATTTCAAACACAGCGTAACCAACCTCTCTCTCTCTCTCATCAAATGGCGGAATCACTGAGCCCTAGCCGTAGAGCTCCGACGGAGGAGCCGGAGGCTCATCTCCTGTCGCCGACCGACCAACCTGCCGATTCTCCTCCTCCCTCCGCCGCTCTCGATCCTTCTCTTTCCAAAGACCAGATTTTGGAGTTGTACAGGAATTGCATCAACCTTGCTAGCGAAAACGTCAGTGCTACCTCTTTCTGTTTACAATTTTTGAAGCAACTGTTTTCTTAAAGCTCAGTTTGGTTCCTGAGAAAATGGAGGAAAAGAAGGAAAAAAACCTCTCTTTTTTATTTTTTATAATATTGTTTTGTGCATTTTAGAAAATTAATCGAAAGAACACTTGGGAGCTGAAGCTTATAGATCATCTAAGTGAGATTCTTAAAATAGCAGGCGAAGCTGATGCAGAAACTAATTTCCAAAAGGTTTGAGCACTTTTGTGCTTATATTGTATATTGCAGGTCTTATTTATGGGCCTTTTTATTGTGCGACTGTAACTTGTTGCGAATGGGCAGGCAAGTTGCACACTGGAAGCTGGAGTGATAATTTACTCTACAAGAGTTGATTCGGTTCAAGCCAAGGCCTACAAGGTTCTTGCTGGGATCAATAGAGCTCGCTGTGACTGCGAGAAGGGTGCGGCCTTTACATCAATTACCCTTAATTTTATGTAACTAGTTAATATTTCTTTCTTTTAGCGATTATATGTTTGATAAATGTTATTGGTTTTGTTGAACATGAAAGCTTGAAGATATACTTTAGGAATCAGGGAAGTGTATCTACTTTTTGTTTGGAAACTTTGAGGAGTTGCTTAGTCCCATTATTAGCTCCAACTAATATACAGTTCACGTGCAATATATTTCAATTTCTTGAAATGATCAAGTCCCAACTTGGAGCAAAACTTGGCAGATACGTTTTTTTGTTTGTTACAACAGTAGGTTTGATTTTTAACCTTTGTGGTGTCCCAGCTTTTCCATTTGATTATAGCTTACGTATGCTTATCAGTTGTGGAAATTTGAGGTGGTGCAATAATTGATGTATTAGTTTCTTACTTATATGCTCAAAACATAATATTTGATGTGTAAATGCTAATATATGCAGAAACAGATTAGCAGAAATGGAACAAAAAAGATCTTCAGTACATATATTTCTCTTGAAAAATTCACAGATTTACTTTTTTTGCCTAGACCAAATAACATGTGCTTCATATTTTCTTGTGGTGTGTGCACGTGCTGATGAGGCTCTCTTGGCTTTGGTGCAGGCTCAATTCATGATCTGATTCCTTGTTTTTGTGTTTATATATATATATATTCAACTTTACATGAACTTACATTACAATAAATTGCATTATCTCATATTTCCGTTTTTTCATGGCTTCTTATATTTACCAACAATCTAATATAGTATTTTGTGACAGAACATATAATGAAGGATGACAATGACACAAATGGGCAGGATGGAAGCACTGTGAAAAAAGAGTTAGATGAAAAGGTAAATATTTCGATGATTTATTGATTGCATTATTAATTTTGGACATTAGATCACGAAATTGATTCATGCAGATTTCACCTTTGTCAACATTGGAGTCCTCTTCTGAAGCTCTTAATGCAAAGAAATTTGATGGTAACTTCATGACTTACATTATTATTATTGTTTGGTTGGTTACATTTGCAATTAATCTTATTATTAGTATTTGTTTAGTTGCATTTGCAGTTGATCCTGTGTATCGTCAGACATCTGCACAACTTGATGGAGGTGGAGCCAAGGGCCTCTTATTGAATAATCTTGGAATATATGGGAGATGCCAAGTACTTTTTGATTCTATTGAAGTGCCAGGGAAATGCAGATCATCATCATTTCAGAATGATACTCCAGATATGAATCATATGATTGATATCTCTTTCGCCAAAGGTTTTTGAACTTTGCAAAAGGATCATTATTTTCTCCTCTATCTCTTGATTCATTTACTTCAGAAGCCAATCTTTTTTTCCCCTCTGCTTTAGTCATTGTCCTTCTTTTTTAACAGAATTCATTGAGCAAATGCTGATCAACACGCGAGTGAAAAAAGAAATCTCTCCAACTCTACGAGAGATTATAAGCCAATGCGATGAAGATATTATAAGGTCATCAGAGACATATGATATTGACCAGGAATCAGGTTCGATGGAGGATGCATCCAATGATAATGGAGTTGAGTTGAATGGCACTTCTTTTCTAGACTACAATAGGTGGGCCTTTGATCATGACGAGAGAACTGCCAATGAGAGCTCCACTTCTAAATATCCTTCTTTTGAAAGTTATAATAAGGTATTATGAAACCCTGTGCCGAGATTTTTTCTTTTCTTTTGCGTCGACTTATCCATGAAAACAAGAGGATTGAAAACTCAGTTCAATAAATTGTACTTGTGTTGAAATAGGATCACTCCTTATTGGATGAATCTGATGCATATGACAAATTGGAGAATGTTTCCATCTTTTTGTTCCAAAGATTGGGGTTAACTTCAAAACAAAATACCTGGGCTGGCCCTGAGCATTGGAAATATCAGAAGCCTCATGGTAAGCTAGGAGGGGAAACGCCAATCGACTTGTTCTATTAATGTTGTCTGTAATGTTATCTAATTTGGTGTCTTTTCAGGTGAAGAGAATGTTCCTGCTACAGAAAGTGGATCTGCCTGCATTACTAAGAAACCAAAGACAATAAACATGATTGAGATTGATACTTGTTTCTTGAGTTACTTAGACAGGGAAGTGCTTGATATCTTTAAACCCCCAAAAAATCTGCAGTCTCTTCTACTAGCAAATAGAGCACCGTGTTATAACACACTTCCTGAAGATTGTCATTATCAGCCAGAGGATCTTTTCAAGTTGTTTCTTCTTCCTAATCGTGTGGTAATATATGTTTATCCGTTATTAAATAGCATATGTTTGTTGTATGACCCTCCATCTGATTAGCCTAAAGTGAAGAGTTTTATATTTCCAGGCTTGTGCAGTAAAGTAAATTAATAATTAGCTTAATGTCTGGGCTGTGATTTTAAGATCATCTAATAAAATTAAAATTAGTAAGGTTTTAATGCACCAAAATACATGTTATTCCACAGACTGACACATTTAACCCTCTGTAGGCAAAATTGTCAGCTGAAGCTCTCCCTAAACTGTTTGTGGAATCTGAAATCTGTCTATGAATCCACACAGTGGGCTTTAAGTGCTTTTAACTTTTATTTCTTTTGCAAATTCCTTACAATTTTATAGTATTATGTTGTTAACCATCAAACACCAATTTCAATTGTAGTGCCTTGGTGGGAAGGGGGGGCAGGAACTTTCAGGTACGAGTGTTTTCTTGAGGCACAAGCTTGTTGTCTTGCCTTGATATATATTTAATATTCAAATAAATTGCATATTATTTTAGATGTTATTTTTTAAAAACATGAAGCACCCATTTTCACCAGGGAGTAATATTCTACCATAAACAGTTCATATTGAATAAATAGCAAACCTCACTTCTAGTTTTTGAAATGGTTCTTGTTATGGCTCCTCTTGTGGTTTGAAAGTATTTACAAGACTAAATTGATTGAACTGCAAACATGATAATCCCCTTTTCACAGATTACTCATGGCTGCAAAATAATGATTTCAATGAAGCACTGCCATCATGGGACAATGAAAGCGTTTATAGTTGCCGGTATGGTGATGCATACGTTCATGTTGATGTTGAAAAATCAGATGAACTTATCTCTCAGCCCTGTCAGGTTTGTTATTCCAGTTTTTTCGTTTTGTTGTTTTATCCAAATACTTTTGTTATTCATTGGAATTATGGCATTACCCAGGAAGTGACTGGTTGTAGTGTGGGTTATGCATACTCTCTTTTGTCACACATGTAAACATTCTCCGTTATCCCACAATAGTGTCATCCTTGCCATTTTGTAGTTGTTTATTCCGCAATTTGTGCCTAATGACAAAAGGTTATGTTTGTACTTTTCCCCCACATTTTTTTTTTCAGCAACCTTGGTATGAAGGGAAGTTTTGGACAACGTGCTTTAGTTAAGCCTTGTTTGTGGGACAACATACCCTTCTTTGGGGGATAGATGAATGGATAATAATATCATGGAAGCATATCTTTTAAGAGAACCACAAGCTTCGTATATATAAGATAATAGAACTTTTGTTGATTGTAAGAGCAATTGCAAAACAATATTCTAACATATGCATTAATTACTTTCATGTTCTAACAAATCAGGTCGATAAGATTGAAGTCCATTATTACAAATCTTCACAACAAATTGATGTGCATGTATTGAAGGAAACGTTATGGGGTCACATGAATGACTCTGGTAAAGTTCCTGCAATGGTAAATCCTATTCTTTTCTCTTGTTCAAAGATCGGTGTACTTGTTATAGGCAGTAGAATGTGATTGGGAAGGATATCTTAATTAGTTTAATTAGTTCATTATCATCTTCCACGAAAAACAAGCTTCTTAATTCTCATTATTATGCATACTTGTTTTTTCATCACAAGGTTGGCAAAGATGCATTATCTTTCAAAGATGTGCTCGCCACGCTTCCTGTTAACTACCGGGCTGCTAGTCCCGAGATCATCTCCCCCCATTTGTTTTTCGTCTGCCTATTGCACTTAGCAAACGAGCACGGCCTCAAAATCCAGGACTGCCCAAATTTGGGCGACCTTACCATACAACTTCCTTCTCCAATACCAAGTCTATGACGGGTTTGCGGACGTTTCATGGAATTTCGTCTGTTGTACTTGCATTTTGTGATCATGATGTAGGATTTCAGATCCAAAGCAAACAGTTGTTGGCTTGTAAATGATATGATCAATGTATATAATGGACTCGTATTTTGATGTGTGATGTGGGTAGTATAGCACAAGGATTTGAAGATAAGGGCCATGACACGAGTCTACATATATTATTGGTTAGAATGTTGAAGGTTTCTATGGTTTCTTTGTAGATTAATAGCAATGTCATCAATTTGTAGAGAGTAAAGAAATGACCATTTGAAGGTTATCTTAAGAGATAAGTAACCTTTCCTAGTTTGTTCTATTCTGCTAATTGAGACTCTATGACTATGAGTAGGTATGTCTTGCAACATTATTCATGAACTTGGAAAAGTAAAAAAAAAAACAAAAGTCTTGTATAGCTTTGCATTTAATCAAATTAGCCATGAATTCACAAACAAAAGCAACAAAAAGTAATTCTAGACTAGTACAAATACAGAAAATTAGTACTATACATATATAATGACTGCTACCAAAACCAAAATTTGGAAGGTCACATTCCCCATCAGTTCACCACCTACATTACAAAAGGAGAAAAGAACTTGTCAACCATTATAGATGATTGTTAAACTTTAACTCAAACTCAAAAGCTTAAGCTGATAGGTGGGCAACCCAACGTGTATAAGCTTTGATGAATCCATAGAATTGAAAGAAAAAAAAAGAGAGGCAGATTTTGATGTCCCTCAAATTTCACTGTATATGAAATATTTTGATAGGTAGAGACAGGGATGTGGTAGCAACCATGCATATTGATTTCCTTTTGCAGTAGAACTTGAGAATGAAGAATTAGCAAATAATGGATAGAGTTTACTAAAAGTGAATATTGATTACTAGGCATTTTTACTTTGCATGTGTCAAAAGGATAATAGCATGTCATCTTCAGTTTGCTGGCCAAGGATTTGCAGAACATTCCAATTTGCTATATATCTATGGTGATATATGCTTGTTGATCTTTTCTATTTGTTTGGGTGAGGTGGATGGGAAGAAGGTGACAAGTTTGTTGAACAACAAGGTATACATATGAATATACTTTGGTTATTTGTTTTAAGGGCAAGTTCAAGTAACTACTATCCTTGTCAACTTTATACTCATTCCGTCCTATATAAAGGAGTGTTCATATTTTTATTTTGAGCAAAATTAAGTTAAAGCTACTTAGTGTTATATTTACATTTGTACTAACTAACTTATTATAAGAATATTAATTATATTATTATTGAGCTATCCTTATTTGTTTTTTTGTTTATATAT
>JAYMTJ010000443.1:0-11033 GCA_036897525.1 Pelargonium x hortorum | reverse complement strand
CAAATTTGGGTGGGTATTTGCTAACGGAAATTGTTCAGAAGAGTTATGTGCAAAACGCTAATAGTTTGAGGGATCATTTGCAATTAACCCAAAAAATAACGCTAAAAGTGTTCACAAAGTTGCTTGTAAAAATAAATATAAACTCACAATAAGCAATACACATATTCTAGCAATACACATTCTTAATATTCAGGCCGTATAAATGTTAACATCGTTTCTACTGTCAATGAATAAAGCTATCAGATATTCTTGATATGCTTGTGCTTCTGATGGTTTCAGTTGCTACATGAGCTTACAATGACTAAAGCACTTATTTCTCAATTACGTTGGAAAAATTGGACATAAAAATATGTCGTATGTGCAACATAAATTTCGACTTGTACAGTCAAATAATCAATCTATCATCTTCTCGTATTTTTGAAGTCTCTTCACTTTTCGCATAGACATAATAAGCAGCACCAAGAAAGCCCCTGGGAGGCAACAACTCTACAGTCAAATTCCAATGAACAGATAAAATATGTGAAATGAAAACATGATGTTTAAGGATCGGCAAGTCACCTGCACCAATAAGGAATCCATTTGCTAGAATATGTCTGCCTTGACTACCTAACGAGACCCAAAGGTTTAGCAAGGTACCTCCTATGACCGTATGCATAGTTGCCATTTGTAGTGCTGATGCTCTTTCAGCCGATCTCTCTGACTGAGAATGCGATTTCAAGGTTTTAAGACTAAAGTTTTGTTCAAACTCAAGGACAATCAAGGATTTAAGAGGGAGGGTGTCATTAAAGTCTAAATTGATGAATACCTCGAGCACACGGACTCTGAGTTTTAGATCTCCCGACTCAAGTTGTTGTACAAACTCCTCTATCCGCTGGACTCTGTATGGCATGGACATGGTGTACGTTCGAGCCTGAAAAAGTATATATGGGTGCTCTTAGCCACAGCATTTGCTGGCACGTAACATGACTGAACTAGAAAACAGAAATAGAGGGAATTGTAGTGTGATATGTTTCATAACAAGAAACATGGTGGAGAGCAGTACATCATTGGCTTGCCTTGTTATCTCCTGCACAATCTGTGTCCCATTGGTCTGCTTCTGCCTCGTGTCTAGTAGCTCCTGTAGGTGGTGTGAAATCATCAGTTTTGTGCATCAATTGTATAATCGAATTACCAAATTCAAGCTATTGAAAAGAGGTATTCAACCTGTGCATAAGGTGCAGCAATCTTCATAAAGGAAAAATCAGGATCAAGCATGTACCCAAGACCTGCAAGGAAAGAGTGTTAATCAGAGACGACAAAGAAAAGCAAGGCTATTTAGCTTTCGAGTAAAGTTTTACGTTTTAGAAAGTGGTAGTACAGAGCATATAATAATCAAAGGTTATTTCTTTCTGATAGATTGGCTATTGTAGCACTGGATATGGAACAATTCGATTGATACTAGAGAGGAGATAAGGATATCACCTTCGAGCGTCGAAAATGCCCTCAGGACAAAGGCAAAGGTGGCTGGGAATCTGAATGGCTGATCTTGTGCAATTGCAAATAAATCCTGCCACAAAAACTTGATACATTAGTAATCATGAAATTTTCAGGATATGCATTCAAAAGTTGTACAAGAATAATCTTCCGACCCTCCTTTATCAACAAAAGACCTCTTTGTTATGTAACCAAGTTTTTTCCTCACGCCCCATTTTAAAAACACCTTTAGAAAATTGTGAGAGCATGAAACCTGTCTTGAATATGTAATTTCCATACCTCTCCAATTGCAGATAAAGTAGCCTGATGATCTGGTGTCTGGCTCATCATATTGTCCAAGAAGAACTGCACAGTTCTCCTCACCTAGGAATAGAATACAGAGACGAAAAAGTATGAGAACGCCAAAATTCCTTGAAATGTGTACTGAAAAGAAGAAATCATACTGACAAATCCTTACTGATGACAAGTCTCCAGTGGGCTGAAGTGCTTCAAGATCTATGAGGCCTTGCATAACCTAAACAATGATGCTTGTTAAGTTCAAGGAAATCGAGCAAGATAAATCATGCTTGGGTAATTAAAAGTTCATAATGAATTGTATCAAATGTTTCTGTATTGTGGGTCTTTAAATGACCTAAACTGAAGAGATTGTAATTATATCAGCAAGAATTACTTGCATAGATTCCAGTCAAGGGCCAAGATTAGTTACAAATGCTTTATTCTAGAAGCTATGGATATCAAATAATTTGGTAAAACAGTCGCGTCCTTTCACAAAAAATGTCATACTAGATTCCAAATTCGATGTGGTTACAATTATACATGTATTGCTTCAGTGACCTGTGAGTGAAGTTTTCAAGTATTCAGAGTTTTCCCACAGAGAAACTAATTTCATATATTTTGAATGTAACTTTTAACATCGACTATACAAATTCCAATTATTTTTTAAAATCCCATATTTTGGCCCCTAAAACCTATTTCCAGGCTATGCGCTTGATTGGCTTCCAGTTCTATACTTCAAAGTTCTGGTATCAACCCTAATAAAATCTAACCAAAAGTTTCCTCTGTTGCCAAAGTAGCATGAGACTTCAAACCAAGGGTCAAGAAGCGATGTTAATCGGTAAGGGTACTACTAAGGGATTGGCCGTTGAAAACCATCTTTGATAACTATGAGTACTCCACTAAACTTAACATGTTCCCAGTATAACTAAGCCATACATGTATTTTAGCATTATCATGCAAGTGACATCACAGAATTTGAAGCATAAAGACAGTGCAGTTTCGAAAAACGACACTGCCAAATAAAAAATGAATGTGAAAGCCATGGGAATTCAAGTGTAATAGCTAGTTTACAGGTAATTCGAAAAATCAACCAAAGAACAAGAAAAGCAGAAGTAACAGAACTTCGGGGATAGAGTGTGGACCTTTTTTGCATCTTTCTCATAAATGGCATAGAAAAGATCTAACAATCTCTCACGTGTAAAAGATTTGATCTCCCCCATCATACCAAAATCGTAATAGATGATTGCTTCATCCGCATCAATTGCAAGATTCCCAGGATGAGGGTCAGCATGAAAGAAACCATTTCTCAGCATCTGAATATATAACAAATCCCATTAACCATTTAATTAATTAGAAAGGGAGCTAGCACATCCATCACATGATATATATGAACACTTCACATACCAAATATACATATTAAAAATTATTAAATCACTAGTCATCGAGGTCAATATTAATGAATAGGGTTAAGATTCTGACCTGAATTAAATATGCTTCGATAGCACGTGATGAAATTCGAGTTCGACTGTAACCCCGTTTATCTAGCATATCTAACATATTTATCTTAACACCTGCACACAGAAGCAAATATCAAAAGATAAATTATCACTCCCTCTTATTAAATCTTTTGAAATTATGAAGCAGGGTTTTGATGTCATCTTGAACAACAAGAAATGAAAAATAAGTTCTTAGGCTTAAACCTGGTACATACTCCAATGTCAACACCTTTTTAGCAGTATAGTCCCAGAACACCAACTAAAAGAGGAAGAAAAGAAACAAAAAAAAAAAGTGGCTAGGTAAGAATCTGAATGACAGTTTATGTTATTTACCTTAACAGGCTTATATTAAAAAAATAACCAGATGGGATGAAAGGAATTATTTGAGCAAGCTTTATTTATCTTGTAATGTAGTAGCAAGAAACATACAGGTACTCGAACCCACTTTATATTCCGAAAATCTCTGCGGAACCTATCAGCATTCTTCCCTTCATTGATATAATCAATTTCTTCATACAAAATCCTGAAACCGTCACAAGCACAAGCATATCAAGGCATGCATCTATAAACAAAGCATTGAAACTAAGGATATATAAATGAAGAAAATCAATCCTGATTAACTCTAAAAAACTTGTATTTTTAAAGGAAGTGAACACAAACAGCATGTAACTGAAACTGTGATCAAATACTTCAAATCAATACAACATAACATCATGCATTCATAACAAAAAGATAATATAACTCGTGGAAAACAGCGCTAGCATTGCGCTTCCACGATATGTCAGGCGCAACATACACAAATATGTAATTTGTATGCTTCATAGATACCATGAAAGCAACAGAGCATGCTAACATATAGTCATTACTTACTTGGCACATTCTTTATATAAACCAGTCCAATCTTTTAACGGACCACCAAGAGTTTCATTTCGCTCAAAATAATTAGCAATCAGCTTCAAATTTCCTGAACAGGATAAAGTATTTAGTTAAATAAATTAAAGCCTGAATTTAATTAAGCGTGCATATATCCAGATCTCTCACCATTAAGAACACATAGAAAGCATGCAATCAGATAAAATTATATCTATATAGATAATTTTGTGCAGGCTCAATATCATCTACAGTTTCTCATCCTGATTGAAAAATAATGGAAGCAACAAAATTTGAACCCGTATGCATTTTGATGCAACTTTCAGATGGTCATATGGAACTTGACAAAGCCTAACGTGAATCATCAATAACTATACTGAGTATACTTCGATTGGATTAGGAAATTGCAGTACATGCAAGAAAGTTACCGTGGATAAAGCATTTCAGAATTCTAAGCAGCTATAAAATCATATGGTAGAATAAGTGTAATACATACGTAAATCAATGTCAAAAAGCCTCTTGAGACCTGGCCTCTGAACTTTCACAACTACTGTTTCCCCAGTATGAAGGATAGCCCGATGTACCTAACGACAGGACAATTCAAAATCAGTGCCACCTAGGATACCTTTGCAAGAAGAAACCAACCTACTGAAAATGTCACTCATAAGTTAGTAGTTCGCCATGCTTGTATGAGCATAAAAGAAGAGAACACAGAACACCGATATTGACCTGAGTGACATCGGTATTCGGCAGGCTACCTTTATTGCTTTAGCAAGAGAAAGCATAAAGTTTTACCGACACTTTCTTCTCTATTTTTCTTAGTATAATTCTCTCTAAGCTGGTGTATTCTGTCCTGTGCACTCTTTCCATGTTTGTGTAAAGATCTAATTTTTTATGATGCTTCTAATACTGGAGCAAGTGTTCTCACATTAATAGTCACTCAATTTAAAATTTAAAACTATTAAATAAGATTTACATAGTATCAAGACTTGACCATAAGGCATTACAAGAAAAAAGAACAGGGTACCTGACCAAGACTTGCTGCTGCGATAGGCTGGTCCTCAAACTCCTTGTACAATACATAAATTGGAGCTCCCAGTTCACTCTCAATGAATTCTCTTGCTTTCTTTGGTGAGAAGGTAGGGACCTTATCCTGAAATATATTAGAAGAATTGGAACAAATTAAAAACACAGAATTCAAAACATCTTTCATTATCCAAGAGAAAAGTATCCATGCATCTAGAGTGTAAAGAGGACAATATCTACAGAGTATCAGTAGAGATGAAGATATCAAGATCTACCTGCAATTTGGAAAGCTCATCCACATATTCATGTGGAAATAGATCTGATCTGGTTGAAGATAACTGTCCTAGTTTGATAAACGTTGGACCAAGCTGCAGTATACGTTCCCGTAACCATGAGGCTGTTTTACGTCTTCTGTTTTTCTGAAAGAGATAATTTATGAGTACAAATGAGATAACAAGTTAACATATACTAACAATCAGATTAAGATCCAAAACTAACCTGTTTATCTTCTGAAAAACCTCCAACATATGCCCATTTTTCGGAATCAAAAAGTACACGGATCCGTAAAGAAAGAACCATAGACCATATATCTAGAGTTCTTTGCCAAGAACTGTAATTTTCATTAGCCCAACTGAAACTTTCATCTGAGGGTAGAAACTTTAGCTCCTCCTCTGGGGGAAGGTCTCTAGATTCACTCAAGTTTGGTGTCTTTACCAGAGCTGGAACTGAATCTCTCTTCACTAAGGTTGCTCCATTGACTACCAGCTTTGTCCCATTCACCTTCTCTACTTTATCAGCAGATTGGGTACTTCGTCTTACAACCTCACTTGTAGGTACCATTTTAATGACACGCCGCCCATTGGCACCTAATTTTGAGGGTGATTCTGCCTTTCTCATTTCCACTTGCAACCGAAGAGATGTACGAGTCATACATGAATGATGAGTTCTGTCAAATAGTACAAACTGCGTTGACATCGAGTTTGAAAAACTGAGGCTCTCTGCCATTCTTCCTTGGTTTATGAACTTTCCATTGCGGCAATAATAGCTATTTGAAGCCAATATTGCCGCCATTAAAGCAAAAGATACCTGGAAATCAACAGTCAATAGAGAAGTTGTGTTAAATGAGCATCCACAGCCTTAATATAAGGGCATTGGCCTTCATTAAGTCCCCAAAAATGGAGAGTTGGAAAAAAAAGGGGGTCCCCTGTGGAATGCAATTGAGTGCAAGAAAGAGATCTTTTCATGATAATCACTAAGAAGTTAAAGCATAGATTCAGCCTCATGGCTAAAACAAATTGCTTGGAAAAAAAGCTTCTTTAGTGTTCAGGAGCCATACAAGAACATCTCAAGTTCTCAACCAAAAAAAGAGAGGAGTTCAATAGTGAAAAGCCTGAACTTCAGATATTCTACCAGAACAATTTGAAATAAAAGTCATTGGCAGGAACTGGGTAAGTACTGTTCTTTCATATGTTACATAGATCAATATGTACTCAACAAGAAACCAACACCACTACCAGCCTGCCAAGTGACAATGATTCAATGAGCAGCACATATCTTTTATTTATTTTTTTGAAATTGTACCGATTACATTATATCTACTCCTATCCCATTTAACCCCAACCCAATACAAACATGTCCCCACTTGGCCTGCGGGGTGTTGGTAGCAGCACAAATATAAGCAGAATTATATCATTCCAGAATTCAAAAAGAAAAAAATTAATAATCAGGAATATCTTTTGATCACTTAATAGAGTAATCTAGCAAGTTTGTCTGAAAAACAGAAGATCAAATTTATTTCTACTTTGTAACCATCCAAAAATCAACAAATCATAGAAAACAGTTAGAATGGTAAAAAAAATCCCAGATTCAATCAAATTAGTCAATGTCCTCCTCATACAGGAATTAATCTTCACTCTCCAGTGCCAACCATTAATCTAAAAAGAAAGAGATTGGCTGAAATATCAATGCAAACAGTCCAAAACCAATTACCAAAAACCCAGATCAACAAGAAGCAAAATAAGACAATCCAATTAAGTTTTCCAGAATGATTTGGAGAAACAAAGCGAACCCAGATGAAAAAACTGCTTACTTTACTGATCTACAGTACAGCAGAGAGTGAGAATGAGGAAGTCAACAGGAGCAGAAACCGCAGAGTGGTGTGGTTATCGGTGGAGAAGACAAATAATATATATTGGAAAGAATTGGAAAAGAGAGAGACAGAGAACCAGTAGGTGGTGTGTTGGGTGCACTTAATGAGCTGGGTTTCCATATGTTTTGTGCTCTTTTTAAATCATAACGCCTTCAGGTTCAGGATCCTAAACTATTCTCCAGAATCCAAAACAAATTAAGCCTATTTATATTAATCCTTGAATCCATTTCTCTTTTCCTCAAATGTCAAATTCATATCACACGGCATGACCTCCTATTTGATTATCAGTACGTGCAGGTCTTAATTAACTGAGCATGCAATGAGTCTGAAAATGCCAAATTTGATAACTTTTTTTCTTTGTTGAACGCCCACATGTAACACGTTGAGATGCACATTGCGTTTTCAATGTTTTTATGCTGTTGGATTGCCACATGATTAGGACTACATAGAAATCATGAATGCGACTCACATCTTTTTCATGTATACATTTACAATCACTAAAAGTTTCAACTTTCCTTGCTCTTGCAAAATGTGGTCAAATGGTTAGTGGTGTCATAAAAAATACACTAGAAACTATCTATTGAGCAACCCGACTAGAGTTTTCATGGCACAACACATGGTCTCATTAGAAGAAACCCATTTGGATGCTATCTGTGAATCTAATTCCGTCATTCTTCATCCTCACCAGCTTCTGCGGCTGATATCTCAGATTCCAATTTATTTATTAGCTGCTCGCTCACATGTTTAGCCACAGATATCATGTCAAGAATAACGCTAGGATCTAGGCCCGCACCTCCTCGCTTAGTCAGTCCACATATATGCCCTCGCCTATTAATAGAAAGAGAAACCGCTGAGCTCATCTGGGATTCTTCTTCTGAAGTAGCATCTACAATATAGTGCCTACCCACCTTCAAGAGTATCATGAGACAATAAGGTAAGAAAAAGCGTTTTGAAATACAAAATCCACAATGATAATTGAAAATATGAAAAATTGTTACCTTTGTTAATGTGATTATGACTGGGACCCCAGATGTGTCGAATTGTAGAAACTCTTCATCACTTACATCCACCTCTGGTTGCTCATCTCCTGATACAGCAGCTGCAACATGGACTCTAGGGATGCCAGTATTGCTTAAAGCAGCCTTTAATTAGATCACAACATGAATCGGGTATATTAGTTTTCTGTTTCAAAAAAAGTAATCATATCTATATAATGATAAAATTCCTTCAATGATCCAACATTTCCAGCAAGACCCTCTCTCCTCTACAACATTTTTGCTCTTTGTGTCAATTTGGTTTTAGGGTGAATTCATTTTAGAAAAGCTATGATCTAGGCTATTGATCCTCATCTTTGTGGCTTAATGTCAATTGAAAATGAATTAATGTGTCATTGTTGCATTTTTAAATGAATACCTTTATAGCTGCTCCAAGAGCATCAAGTAGATTCCCATCTGAACTAACAACCAAACAATCAATGTAAAGATCCCAGCAAACTTTCCCCTCCATGACTATCAGGGAGGATAGGTCGATTCCAGCTCCTGAAATAATTAGAAGATTATCAACAAAGTTAAATGAAGATCCTAAAATCACAAT
Organism: Pelargonium x hortorum; assembly: GCA_036897525.1. Taxonomy (NCBI): domain Eukaryota; kingdom Viridiplantae; phylum Streptophyta; class Magnoliopsida; order Geraniales; family Geraniaceae; genus Pelargonium; species Pelargonium x hortorum. The sequence continues at coordinate 2,150 of JAYMTJ010000443.1, read as the reverse complement.
CCATTGTCAGAGGGTGTGTTTTGCAAAATGATAGAATGTAACAACATATTTAGCTTCGGCTGTTTTGCTCTAATGATAACTCAAACCTGCTCCACTTTTACCACCCAAGAGACAGCGCTGAAGAGCAATTGAGAGTTCTGCTGACAACTCCTCGCCACCTCTACCCTGCAAACAATGTATAAAAACAACTTATAAGAGGTTGTAACACATTATAAGAACAAAGTAATGAAGACTAAGACTCCATCTCTAAGCAATGACTAATATTACATGCGGTAAACTAAAGATAGGATAGTATTTTTTCAGAAAGATAATACACTGAAACACATATGCAGAGAAGGCCAAGGCTCATTATTGAGAATTATAACAAGTAAAACTTTCCCATGAATGGATATTTATCTCTAAGGCTCCTATTCTGGAAAATTACTCAGGCAGACCTTTATCTCAGATGAAGTGTAGAAAGTAAAACATTTAATGATCATTGATTAAGTAAATGAAGCAGCCAAGGGTTAGCATAAAACCTCAAAAACCGGTGCAGCTGTAGGACTGCAATCAACATGTATCGCAACTTTTCCTTTGTCAGGCTGCATCGGACTTGGCCTTCCAAGTTCAGCCTGCACTTACATCAACTAATATGTAACTTATGACAACTTCTTATAAAATACAAAGAAATATATTAGCAATATTACCAGGAGCAAAGAGGGCAATCGAAACTATTAGTTTCAAAAGTATAAATAAAGTTTGTTCTATTTTAACAACAAAAAAGAAAGTAGTAACTAGTAAGTACCTTTACACTAGCAATAACATCAGTTGCACCCAACCTGACTCTCGCAGAACCATTAGCCTGACATGAATCCAAGGAAAATAATTGAAAGTTCCCTTTGACAGATAGAAAAGTGGACGCAAAAGAATGAGATCCATAATGCTCTGGTTATTCAAGAATAATATACCTGTGGAATATTTCCTGTTTCAACATAGATGGGTCTGTAAGTTAATCTCTTTCGACCATCCGAGCGAAGGTCTTGAGCAATGCCTCCCTGTATGAAAAGCTTTTCTCCAACAGATAGTCCCACCATTGCTGCATATTCATAAAAATTGAAATATTATGACCAACAACAAAACATATTTCCACCATTCTTGTACATCCATAAAAAGTTAAATACTATATGCTTATCAAAACACAGTTGCATCTAAAAGGAAAATTCTTAAAGCTAAATGGGCCAAGGAACTGAGGTTCAAAAGATTCAGGTTTATACATAGAGCTGATAATAAAAGCAGCTAAATAATAGTTGAATAATGGTGACATAAAAGAGAATGTAGTAAGTAAGAATCTTCCTTAAAAACCTAGTCTGTTGTTCTTTCTTCTCTTTTCCTCTGTCCAAAAAGGGTACTAGCAAATTGGTGGGAAAATCGTAAAATTTAAAAAATAAAATGCACTTACTAAGCAATTCAATTGAACTACAAAGAACACTCAGAAAATCAGTATCCATGAACACTCATATTCTTGTGACCTTTTTTTTTTTATCGCAATATAAAGCAATTTGAAAGAGGAAACCTAAACTTTCAATTTTCAAATTCAAAAGAATGCCCCACAACAATAGTAGAAGAAATATAATCTCAATATAACATGAACTAATTTCAATAAATAATGTGACACATTATACGGTACAAATTAGATTTTGGTGATCTCACATCAGCAACATTTTTTAAAACAGAACCAAAGAAAAACCAGAAAGAGGATGCGAGAATAATTTGGGGCCTAGCAAGGAGCATTACGTTAAGAATTATCATTCACAGCCTTTGTGAACTATCTTTCTTTCTTTTCTTTTATTTTATCTGAAATGGAGGCCCAATGAGCTGCACAGCTACACAATAGGGGTAACTCTTACCTTTTTCCATAACCCTCGCAGCCGGCCTAATAGGATTTGAACTCACAATCTCTCAAGTTGAAAGCATGATGCTTGAACCATTTGAGTCTCTCCTTGGGAACATTTTCCACCATTAAAAACCGAAGCAATACATGATACATCCTAATTTACATTACTGAGGCGGAACTTCTGGAATAAAACTTCACTACCTTACAAAATTGAAATACTGAAGTTGATAATTTTCATTTCACAGAACCAGCAGGGGTAGCATAAAACCAGCCACCA
>JAYMTJ010000442.1:0-11035 GCA_036897525.1 Pelargonium x hortorum | reverse complement strand
CTAATGAGTGTTTGTACAAAAGATTTAATTAAGTTGATAGATGGAAGGGGCAACTAAGTATTTCAAGTAGTGATCGACTTCTTTCGATAGATGTAAGAGCTCTCAATTACACTCTCATGATCACGTGTAGGAGGAATAAGAGAGACGGGCACTGACCCCTCGTGCACAAATGAACTTAAACCAGAAATATCACTTAACACTTCCCTCACGGACATAGAGTTCATGGCTCAAACTTAAGAGTATCACCTAACAATCATGTAATTCCACTATCTCATTGAAGAAACTACAATGAGTTCGATCTTGCAAGTAGTGACCAATCACAAACCGTCCAAAACTTCTTCAAAGAAAAAAAAAACTCAAAAGAAAACAAGAAGCAACCAAGATCAACCTCTTCTTGTCCACTCATTTCCCCTCAAAAACCTTTCATTTTTTTAAAAAAACCTCTCAACTTTCCATTTCCACTCATAAAAATGCATGCTCATATGCAAATCCAGATTCTCTCAATGGAACATGGTCGGCTTCAAGCCATTATTATTATAATCTTACCTCACAACCGACCTCCAAAAGCATTGCCCACACAAAAAAAACCTTCCCACTCACTACTCAACTTGGTTACTACTATAAAAAAAGCCCTAGTTTTTTGCACACCATCTCCTCCTTGTGCACAACTTGCTCTCTAGTCTCTTGTGGTCACATACCCAAATCCTCTTGTATCATTTTTCTTTAGACTTCCCTCGAACGTGGGTGCCTTGAAAAAACCTATCCAATCTCTCCAAAACCCGAGTCGAATTCTTTGAATTTCCCAAGCTAGCTTGTCCATACCCTAGTGAAAGTGACCTACCACTCTAGGATAGTAACATTCCTTTTGTTGCTCTATAAGTGTCACATTTGAGAAAAATAAAAATATAACTAAGTTTAGTTTCTTTCTCATGTCTCTCAACATGTCATCACTAGTACTACTTCTTTTACAATCTCTCTTGCTTCTTGTACTCTCCTCCTCAGCTCATGGTAGGTTTCTAGATTACATTAAGTTCGCGTCTACTTCGCGGGTTTCTCTTTCTCTTTCTCCTTCTCCTTCGCCTTCTCTTTCGCCTTTTCGGGCTCCTCAGCCTTATGTTGTTGCTTCAAGTCCAAGCTACAATGCTAAGCCGCCAGTTGAGAAAGTTCCAATATTCAATGTGTTGAGTTTTGGTGGTGTTGGGAATGGCACTTCAGATGATACTCAAGCCATGAAAATGGCTTGGGACAGTGCTTGCCAAGAGGAAGCTGAGTCTGTGACTCTTCTTGTTCCTAGAGGTCACCAGTTTATGATACAATCCACAATCTTCACAGGGCCGTGTAAAAGCAACAAACTTGTGTTTCAGGTAAATATATAACAGGGTTAAATAGTTCTGCACCTCTTTTCAACGGTCCATTTTTTAAAAATTTGATCCTAAACTGTTCACCTTTATTTATTTACTTTTTGTGGTCTTTTCAGTCGATTTTCACTATCGAATTATTAAAATTTGAGAACTAATGCAGTGTTGAAGCAATGACGAATACAAATTAAAATGTTGGGCTTATACACATTCTTTATTGTTTGTTTAAACATTTTCAAACCGAAGTGTTTCCTTTTATTCTTTTTCTTTTTTAATTAAGGAGGTACAAAACTATTAAAATCTTAAATAATGTTGCTAGTGTTGCACATGTTGTGGTAGTAATTTTTAATGTTGTTAGTGATGATCATGTGTACACATAGTATATACTGATGTTGTTGTATTGATTTTGACTGTGTTGCAGATTGATGGAACTGTGATGACTCCTGATGGACCAGAATCATGGCCAAAAAGCAACAGCAAGAGACAGTGGATTGTGTTCTACAGAATCAATGGAATGTCCCTCCAAGGTGGTGGTCTCATTGATGGTAGAGGAGAAAAATGGTGGAATCTTCCTTGCAAGCCCCACAAGGTCTCTTCTCTTAAAAAACCATCACCTTTTTTGTACCCATTCTTCCTTTTAATGTGACCTATCATGGGTCGTGTTGAAAGTTTAGCGTTATTTTAAACAGATTCGCTCAAATTCGATTGTTGAACAACAAAACGTACATGAACACGACATGTATACAAGCAATTGGGTTCAAATTGCTAGCCCAATTAAACACGACATATATTTTTTATTTGTAAATGGGTGGGTCGATAAACATGCAATTACACAATGTGATCGATGTTTCTGATCCAAATTGCTAGCCCAACATTTTATCGATCTCTTTATAGCTCAAATCTACTTAAATTCGGGTCATGACCCAAATTGTCAGTTCTACTTTTTACTTACCTTTCTATGACCAATTTTCAGGGCATAAATGGAACCACAATGCCAGGTCCTTGTGACAGCCCAGTGGTAAGCAACATACAAAACACCCAAATAACACTACTTTTGTAAGAAATTAAGTTCCATTTTCTTGACACAAACGTGCAATTTTTTTGTCTCAATTCTCAGGCTCTGAGGTTCTTCATGAGCTCAAACTTGACAGTGAAGGGATTGAAGATCAAGAACAGCCCTCAATTCAATTTTCGATTCGACGGTTGCGAAAATGTGCATATAGAGTCACTAACCATTAAAGCACCTTCTCTGAGCCCTAACACAGATGGGATTCACATAGAGAACACAAGGAATGTGACACTCTACAACTCAGTCATTGCAAATGGTATGGTGAAGAAGAAGCTTCTTGTTCTCTATAGCTTTTAATCTTGGTGGTTTTTTGGACTGAAAATTTGAGCTGTTGCAGGTGATGATTGTGTCTCAATTGGAGCTGGTACTCACAATGTTGACATCAGGAACATTACTTGTGGTCCAAGTCATGGAATAAGGTATGGAGAGAGTTTGAATTATATTATAATAAAAAAGACGGTTCAGTACACGAGGTTTTCATGTGAGGTCCGCATAGAGTACACAACTTTATTTAGATTAGTTTATATGTTGAAATAATCATGCTAAATTATAATGTAAGGGCAGTTCAGTGCACGAGGCTTCCACCATTATGAATTCACATAGAGTTATTTATGTACACAACTTTACTTTTGATTATACATAAGAATTGTTTCCTGACTCAAACACGCGATTTTGAAGTTGCAAGGCAACAACCTTGGTAACTTATAATAAGACGCAGTTTGATATAATAAATGTCTTTATTGCCCTTTAACCCTTTCTTCCCCGTAGAGCCATTACATTTTTTGAATTTTAGTTGGAAAAATATGTGTTTGATCAAGTTAATGTCCATTTCGCCCTTTACCTCTTTTTCCTTTTTCATCTCAAACAATTATAGACAATTTATTTAAACAGTCACCTAGTATTTTAAAATAAGATACTGATTTTTATAAAGTAAATGTCCATTTTGCCCTTTACTTTTTTTTCACGCCGAGCAATTGTAGTCAGTTTTATCCAAACAGTTATCTAGTTAAAATTCCAACCCGGAATACATTTCAAAAACTAAACAATAAATTACGGGTTTTGATCAAGTAAATGTCTATTTTACCCTTCACTTTCCTTTTTCTTTTCACATCAAACAATTACAAGCATTTTTATCCTATCAGAATTCCGACTTAGATAACATAGTCTGAAAAATAAGACACGGGTTTAGACCTAGTAAATGATCATTTTGCCCCTCTCCTTCAGTTTATCTACCTTAAAACAACTATCAACACTTTTATTCAAACAATTATCCGGTATCTAACATTTCCAACCTGGATAAAATAGTCGGAAAAGTAGGACACGTGTTTTGATCCGGTAAATGACAATTTTGCCCCTCTCTTTTTTGTTTGTTTCCATCAGCACTTTTATCCAAACAGTAATGTGATAACCAACAAAATCTCCTCCTATTCTCTGCAGCATTGGAAGCCTAGGAGTCCACAACTCAAGAGCCTGTGTCTCCAACATCACAGTCCAAGACTCAATCATCAAACACTCCGACAACGGAGTCCGAATCAAGACGTGGCAAGGCGGCTCCGGCGCCGTCAACAACGTTGTCTTCCACAACCTCCACATGGACACTGTCCGGAACCCAATCATGGTGGACCAATACTACTGCCTCACCAAGAACTGTCCCAACCAGACATCTAATGTACTTGTCTCAGACATAATGTACACGAACATACGAGGAACCTATGATCCGAGGAGCCCTCCGATGCATTTCGGGTGCAGCGACTCTGTTCCTTGCTCGAATCTGACCCTCTCGGAGATCGAATTGTTGCCGGCGAAAGGGGAGATTTTGCAGGAACCCTTTTGCTGGAATGCTTATGGGAATATGGAGACACTCACTATTCCTCCGGCTTTTTGCTTGCTCGAGGGGTCGCCGGAGTCTTTGCCAGAGAGTGATGCCGGGCAGTGTTGAATTTAGGTGATTGTGTAAAGTAGATATTTGAAATATATATGTGTGTTTAGAGGAAGGGTTGTAACTAAGTTTATAAGGTTATATATGGAATAAAAAAAGTAATCCTCAACTATTGTCGAGGTTTTGACTTATTAGAGGTGACAATTCGGGTTGAGAAGAAAAATCCAGAAGTTATGCTGACCCGGGTCTAAGTTACTTACCGTGACTTATAAATATGAGTGTTACTCTTTAAGTTGTTTTTGGGGACTACTTGTTCTTTTGAGTTGCTAAATTTCTAAAAAGTTGTTTTTCAGTTGAAATTGTTCTGACGCTCAAATTTCGTCTCGGTAGTGAGCCAATACCTTAAGTATTGAGTGTAATTATTTGAACGTATCTTTTTTTTTTTATCAGCAAGCGTATAAATATCGAGACTTGAACCTGAGATCTCGATGGACCAAGTGAGGAGGTGGTTAACCACTTGTCCTACTAAGTGTTTGTATTTGAACGTATCTTATTACCACTACAAGAAATCTTACTTTTTGCGACGACCTTTTTCCGTCGTCAAAACCCCAATTCCTTCGTCTAAGCCTGAAACTGGCCGTCACCAAATACCTTGTCACGGATGCTAAGAAACTATGCATGACGAAAGATTGTTGTCGCCAAAACACTACTTTTCGCGACAAAAGAAAACCATTCACAAATTGGACTTTTATTTGTGTCACACCAACTGTTGTTTATGACTATCAAACACATTTGGGCCACATTCCGCAACAACCAATAAATTTGTTGCAGCGGAAAGTGATTATTTTTGTAGTGTACAGTTTGCGCGTTCTTGTTTATCTCTACAATTGTTCATTTTGCTATTGACGTTATGCGGCTCGCTTCCGTGTTTTCTTTTGATTCATCGTGACCACCAATCATGTGAGTCGAGTCATTTATTTTTAAGATTTTAAATAGTTTATATGAAGAATTTTGAGAGAGAGAGAGGGATGGTGAAATGTGGGCAATGTGGGCACTAAAATGGGTCATATTTGTCAAAACCAGCAACAACAAGCATGGGACCAATATAGAAAGAAACATAATGTGATCAACAAAAGAGAAGACATGACTACAAAAACAAAGCACAAAAGTATCACTCTCTCTCTCTCTCTAGTCTTTAATCTCTATAGAGATAGAGCAAAGGAAATAGAAAAATAAAGTGTGAAGCAAAAACTCCCATGTGCTTGCAATGACATGTTGTTCATAAGTTGAATTGGGACTAAAACATGTGATTGCTATAGCTATGGCTCTATCACTATGGCATGGGTAGTTTTGCCAAATAGTAGGCTAAAAAAAGGCAATAGGGTTTGGCTGAGTGGGTGGGTGGGTGGATGCAATGCAACACCTACCTTATTTCCCATTACCTTTCCACCCAAACCAACTTCCATCTTCGACAACCTACCAACCTCTCATCTCTTTTTTTTATCTTTCAATGTCTAACAATAATAATAATAATAAGATGAGTGGCCATAATCTCATTCATGACTAATTAGCTGAGAATTTCAGTCAAGACAACAAAAAAAAAGATATGGGCAGGCTCTCTACGCCCACAAATTCATTGGGTACATGTATGAGTGTTAATTGGGGACGTGTTATCAGCTCATTGGTTATGGTTTATTGGCTGATAGTCTTTTTTCTCTAATAAGATAACAAGTAGTATCAATCAAAGAACCATAGATTCAGAATAAATCAAGAACCAAAAAAAAAATGGGACATTCTGTCCCCATATATTCATTGGGACAAGTATCGATGATGTGTCATTTCCTAGTTGATTTGGTTGACTCTCGACACACAACTATGATGGGATTCATTTTTGTCTAATATTTTTTTCTTAAGAATAAAAACTTAATTGTGGTAACACAAGCTATGTTATAGATATCGTTTGAATTCACGTCTTTGAACGCCTCAACGGCCAACAATCTAAAAATAAAAACAAGACATTTTTTTGGAGAAAAAAATTGCAAGCGAAACAATTATTTATTTTAGAGCGAAGGGAGCGTGACATTTGTAATGAATATGAAATTGTTTCTCATAACTGCTTGAAATGAACTCAACTATTCCCTCTCAAAATGATGATTTATCTTGTACTTTTATTCGGATACGAGGGTGATGATTTCTCTTGTACTTTTATTCGGATATGAGGGTCAAAAAAATATATATATCTCTCGAGTTTGTTGCAACACAACTCAAGTTTTCAGAGTGTAGAAGAAGGATCGGCATAACATAATCCTTGTTAATGAGAATATTCATTCATAGCATCAAATCCTCTAAATTACTAGTAGTTATTGAAAAGCAAGTTAATTCAACTTCAAGAATTGAAATATTCAAGTCGATTTTTTTTCAAATACCAAAACTATGTATAATTCAAAACCAAACACCAGAAATGTAAAAGCAAACTGAAATTTATTCACACATTAGCCTAAAAGATTGAGATGTTTCAACAAAGAAAAAAGCATGAGATTTATGAGCCACAATCACACTTTCCATTCAAATATGTTCATAGTTTATTGAAGCATTCCACAGAGCAAGCATTTCATCCACACCTTTACATAAATGGCCAACATTCGAGTAAAAGATGTTGGTGGATGATAAAACGATTAGTAGCATAAGGTTCCGAGTACCTCCACCAGGGAAGCGGCGAATTGCATTTGGGTCTCCTCATCGATAGTTAAGAATAGAGGCACGTGCACGAAGAGCGATTTGACTCCGCTCTGCTCTGCGAAGCGGAGAGAGTGATAGTAGACGTAATTGCATACAAACCGGCCAGCATCTTCGGATGTCATGACTTCATAGCCCATCTTGGCTAAGCTCTTGGTGATCTCCTCAACGGGAAGAGAAGTCTGCGTGAAGTTAAATCAACCAAATATTTATAAGTAGATATAACATAGAAACCGACACACAAACGAGTAGCACCAAAACAACCACACTCCTAGCGTAGATTTAAGGTTGAGTCAACAATATCCAATAATTGCAGTACTAAAACATTTTGCGTAAACTTTGATATTTTCCGAGATATTAAAAAGAAAAGAAGAGACTACGATTCCAGAGCCTTAGTTCTACAAAACGGACGCAAAAACACGCTTGACCATTATATGCCTAGCAAATGAAGGTTCGGATATCGTTTCATTACAAGACAGAGCAGCACTAACCAAAATGCACGGACCAAGCTCAAGTTGGCAACAGAAAAATATCAATCCATCGTGCTCTCATTTTCAGGAGAGACTCAAGTTCAGATAGAGGTTTGGAAAGAAAATTCTTGCATAACAAACCTCCTTGCCTGATTCAATTACAACATTCCTTCATTGCAAAGTAAAGAAGCTTGGACGTGTACCTTTAAAAGTCAACTTGATTCTTGTTGAGCATTCTAAATATTATTCTATTTTATAGAATTATTAGTTAGGTGATACCTAATCTCATGTCTTCTAGCTTCTTTTTTCTACGAAACACAAACAAAACATCTCGTTTGTGACGTTGGCACATTGCTCAAAAGTAACCAACAAGATGCCTATACAGAGCTAGTAGACATAATCATTGCATTAACAGCAAACTCTGCACTTCGAAAAACAGAAGTTGGGTCAAGATTTGGTGGCTCAAATGCCACTAAGCTTCTATTGAACGGATTGGACTCTTCACAATTGACGATGGAACTCATAGACTTATAAGCTTCGCAAAAACCCATCAGAAAATATATGAGAAAAACAGTAAAATGATTGGGGGAAACTCATTCTACCTGTCGTGTTCGAGTAATTGTTCCATCTGCAGGAATAATGGGGACTTTCTACACAAACAAACACAATGGAGGTTCAATTAAATTAACTATGATATTGTTCAGAGCATTGCAAAAAATTGTACAGGTACGCGCCAATAACAGTCGGGGGGCTATATCTAACCTGAGGTTTCCATCCCATCTCATCAGGACAACGAAAAGTAGCTTCATTGACAGCCTGGTGCTCTATAGCAAACCTTGTTGCACCACTATTAACCCCAAAGTGTAGCTGCAAAAAGTGCATGTCGAAGAGGTAATCAACATTATACTAGAGTACAAAAAGGCGATGATGTTTCATTGCAACAAGTATGTAAGCAAGATAGGTGAAAAAGATCTTATAACTTGATGGATCATACTTAAAACAATACATAAAACCATAAATCTTAAAATTTTCATCCCAACCGTAATGACAATCAAGATGAAGACAATGTTAAACTCACAGTGGATATGTTTGAAAGAACTGATTTCAGATTCATCAGTATGCAAATTACTGAGTCAATTTGAAAGAAAATGAAATAAGAAACAATATGGATCCACATTGTTGAATCTCCTTCATAACTAAAAGTCACGTGTATATGCATGCATATATGTCAGTATATTTACATGAGCAACCCAAATAACATTGTCTTAAAAGTGATAGTCAATCAATGAAACAGCAACTGACCCAAATAATTTTTCCCGGATTGGGAGATTCGGAATCCTTTGCGATTACAGCCGACTGCAGCGTCTGGTATAAGGGAGCTAATGCACCCTGTCCAGCAGTCTCAAGAATGTTGCAGCTTCCAAGGATCACGCCTTTCGGCAAACCCTTCTTTTTTAAGAACTCTTTCAAATTACTTGCAATAGTCTCGGTAGGATTCTCTGAAACTCCATGGAATTTCTTAAAGCCCGTCACATGGATTGTTACAGACGGAGGCCCTTCTGACCCCATTTCCTAAACAATGTGGTTAAAAATTAAAACGCCTAATATGCACAAAACCCAAACAATTGCCTACGAACCTGCACAAAACAACATGGACGAGTTAACGAATCGCACAACCACAAATTCACAATACATAATCATATACTTAATTGGAGTGCTTAACAAGCATTTAGTCTAATATCATAAACAAAAATTTCATCTTTATACCAAACCATGAACCCAAAACTTAACCATCAAAACACAATGCTATATTTATTTAATATTTAAAAAAAAATTGACTTTCAAGCCTTTCCATGAAAGACTCACATCATAAACACTCAAAAGCAACACCAAAACTGAACAAACTCAGTGACCCAAAATTGGCAATCCCAGAAGCAATACAACAATCAATGAAAGAGACCCACTTTGAATTCAGAAACAACAAACAAAACCCACTTTCTAAAACCATCAGAATCAAAAGATGAACACAAAATCACTCAATTGGATCCAAAATCAGAGACATCAAAGAAACCCAACAAAACCCAAATCCCAATTCGGATTTAGAAACGATCAGTCACCCAAATAATCGCACAAATCGAAGACCCAGAAGAGAAAACGAAATACCCATCAAAATTAAAACTGCATGTGTCATGAAAAAATAAAGGAAACAGAGAAAGGAAGAGCATTTCTTACCAGAAATCGTCCCAAGAAGAAGAAATGACTCAACCACCAGTCTTATCTGCTCAAAGATGATGATTAAGCTATGGACTAAACTGATAAAGATTCCGATTAGAATAAGTGAGAAACACAATGAGGAATAAATGAAATATTATATGGAATAGCTAAACAGGCATGGTATTGGTAGTGGAAGGTCACTTTCTACTTTGAAGAAGAAAAATTAAACAGAACAAACAAAAACAGGGTGTGTGGATAAATAATAGTTGCATTAATTAATCTTAAATTACATTATTTTCTTATAAAATAATACAAATTATTGTTAATAATTTAGTTTGTATTCCATTAATGTCCACACTTTACGAATCTAGCAATTTGGACCCGAATTTATAAACACCTAAATCTATTCAAATTTCTACAGATTAGTTAGAGTCTCAAAATAAATATTTGCTCGTCTTTTTTTATAAAAAAAATGACTATGAAAAAAGTTTACAACAAACAACAAAACGACTGTGGGAAACACCACTGACATCCTCCCTACCCAACTCCAAACTCGCTCCTCCTAAGGCCGCTAGCTTATCAGCAATCATGTTACTCTCCTGATAGCTATATCAGCTCGATTTTACGTATTGGACATTATTGTATGAATTTTATATAACATATAAAAGCCGAAATTTAATTTGGAACACAAACCATGCATCTCATTATATCATTTTGAAATATAAGTGTATAATTGAGTGGCAAATTTTATAATTTAAAAACGACGTTCGTTAGTAGATTTAGTTAACTTGAACACCACAAGATTGTCACGTGTATAAAAAAATTCTAAAAAAATATGTTGTTATGTTAGGAAGGACTAATTTGAAACAAAATAATGTAATTTGTGACAAAATTGAAACAAATATGGACGGTTTGAGGGGGTGAATTAGTAAAGTAAACCAAATTTGATACTAATTAGAAACAAAATGTACAATTTGATGAGAAATATACTCCGTATAACATTTTCTTTTTATTATTTTGGGTTGCATGAAGTGAACCTTCTCGAAAAAGTGGTTTTTATATACATTTTGTTTTTTACAATAATATTCAATCTTTATAGGCTGAAAATATGTTTATTACTTATTAGGGTTTTCTTTTTAGTAGCAAATTTTATGGATTTGATAAATAATGGCAATGTTGGCCACAAATAAGGTCTCAAGGGAACAAGCTCCCCTAGAACGATTTGAGCATTACAGGACCTAGTTTAGCACCAACCACAACCCGGGTACACTTTAAGCCGGTGGCCCTATTCAAAGACCTTCCCCCAAGC
>JAYMTJ010000441.1:0-11043 GCA_036897525.1 Pelargonium x hortorum | reverse complement strand
TTAAATTCAAAAACTACTTGCCCTCCAAAAAAATCTTCAACTTTGTGACCCAAAAGACAAGGAAGGGTAGGGTTCAATTTATGGTTTCCAATTAGGGGAAACATAAATTGGGGTTTTGGGACCCTCATAAAAATAAAAAGGTGTCTGCCATATGCTGTGCACGTGACCACCCACATGCAAATTACAAACACAAATGGATTTAGTGAGATTGTCCTTTTTTGGTTGTTGAGTTTTGAAGCATAAATTGGAAGATTCTAAGCAAAATATATATGTGACAAACCAAGATGTGAAAAATGTCCTATACACCCTTGTCGACACAACAACAATCTTGCTCCCATGGAGGGGCAATTTTGGTAATAAATGTGGAAAAATCATTTTGGTATGATCATCTTTTAGGGTTGGTGAAGCATTAAGTGGTGGAAAACGACATGTAAAGGCAAATTCCGTTTTCAAAGGGCAAGCACCGCTTATGGTTGTTGCCAAGTTATGGCTCTCTCTATCAACTTAGGAAAAACAGAAAATGAGTCGTACTCGAGTCAAATAATCTGATTACAGTTTTGTGCTAGAATGAGTCACTAAAAACTTGTTAAAAAGTAATTAGATTTTCACATTGCATTCTTTTAAGATATTAGGTGATGCAAAACATGAAATATTAGTGAGTCTAGCTAGATGTTAATATCTATTAGTTTTGTTGAAAAAATTGATCGGTTTAAGTGAAATGCGGCAAAGAACAATATTTACCACCATCACATCAAAGAAAAAACAAAATCAAAGCAAACATTCAATAGTAACATAAATTTTGATATAAACACACCATGTTCAATGGTTGCAAAAATCTGAAGTTTTGTTTTCTGGTAATCTGAAACTTCAAGAAATCTGAAACTTCAAGATAAGAACATTCACTGGTAAAACTGATATTAGACAATCGAAAACGTCAAGATGAGGAACATTCAAGGATAAATTTGGTATTAGACAAATATAATGTGCCGATCATGTGATGAAAGATAAGATTTTTCCGTATTGAACAAACAAATTCGAAGAGATCACCGATTAAATCAACCCTAGAATAAAAACAAAAACATGAGTTTATTTATCATGTAATATAGTGAAAAGGAGAAGAATATGTTGTGACAAAAAGCTATATACATAAGTGGGTTTGTTTGATGTGGTGGTGGTACATATTATTGTATGGACATCATGAGGGTGTTGGATTCTGATATGACAAAGCAATTGATTGAGTGATTGATGCTCTATGCAGGGCCATTACCATGAAGCATCTCCAACTTTTTGTTCAAAAACCCTAGCAATGGCTTCTTGGCTGGCATGAGACATGACATGATTAGATGACTCATGAAACACATCTTTCTTTTATCCAGGTTTTGCAGGAAACCCTAACCTAACAAAATGGAACACTTGTGTTGTTTTTGGTTTTTACAAGGTTTGATTGATGGATGGATAGATGATTCATATATTGATTTCAACATTAAATGGTCTTGGGATGAGCTCTCTTGATTATTCTACCTGTGTTTCTCTACCTTCTGTTCACCAACTTGTTTTCTTTTTCGATTTGTATTATTGGGATGACACAATAGTTGAGACACATACTTACACGTGAAAAGCCGTGGATTTAACTCGTATTGTGTTGAGTGGAGACGAAGTTTATGGTTAAAATGAGAGAGCTATTTGTTGTTGATCAACTAAAAATTAGAAGCTAAATATATTTATCACTGTGAAAGGATAAGTGTTACATGTATCAAGATACACATGAAACATTAGTGTCTCCACTAGTACTTCTATCTAAAGCATTTTCTTTTATTACTCCTTGTCCATTAGAAATTTGAAATGATACCTAAAAGGATTTAGAATTATATCTTGGACGTATCTATCGTTTTAATGATATATTTTTGAGCCCGTATATATAATATATTGATGAGGTTCATGTTTAATGATATATCTTCACTTGTTATACATGTATGTTATATAAAATTAATATGAGTTGTCGATTTTGTTAGTTTAGTTGGTTTCTCGCGAGTTTGATTTCGGACGCTCTTATTATTAAAATAGTATTAAAATTTAACACATAATATGAAAAATGACACGTGAATAAATCGCATGCACAACAACTTAAACTTTTAGTTAAATTATTCTCATGGGATGAAAAAAAATTCAATCTCATCATTTTTTTTATATCCATCTAATAACCTATGCACACATTAATTATAAAAAAAAATGTAGTAATTGAGGAATGAAGTGAAAGATCGAGTTGTACAAGACTATAGCTATTGAGTGTTGAAGGTGAAAGAAGTCAATGGATGAAAGAAAGGAAGTAGAGTGCAGAATAGGACAAAAATGTTCATAAATAATGTAGGTTCCTCCTTACCTAGGTCATTTTGATTCTATAATTTTCAACAATTAACTATGTTCTTGCAAGGAGATGAGATAAATGACTAAACCTAATCTCCACCTACCCACACTCTCAAGGGCCACACCATGAAAAAAAAAAAGTTAATTAATTATCATGTTGAAGATCCAAATCGATACATTAACTGTTTATTAGAACTCCACAAATTGAAAATGAGCGATTCTCACAAGACGGTAAGGCATCAATTGTTGGTGAGGCAGTGAGACATTAATTCGACTGACTTTCTTCTTTTTCTCACTCGTTTAACCAAATATAAAACGGTGTAAATGAAAGGTAGCATCACCATTCATACACTTCGAAGATAGTATAGATTTTACAACAAGAATTTAACATTATTTGAAAGAGGTGTATATTGAAACATGTGAATGGTCAAGTGAGAAAAATGACAATTTGAAAAGTTAAATAAATTTAATTATAACTTGAAAATTAAAGAGTCCTATTTTTTTTTTTTTAGATACAGATTGGTGCCAAAATTCTATCTTTACTAGCATAAGGCTTTTGACACCATACCGCAACAAAGTAGTCTCTTACACCACCACCACCACCACCAATGATGAGTTGAGTGAGAATCGATCATGAGATCCTACCTCACTCATACAGTTGGATTAACTAATTGTGTCACCTAGTGGTTTGAGTAATATGAATACTGTACTTGTAACTTTGGATTCCAATGTGGTGAAGAAAATTGTTCTCAAAATTGAATTATGGGATTCGATGATTATGATTATTATTATGCACATTTTTGTGGAAGTGATTGAGTAATCAAAATTCATGAGAATTGAAAGATAGATTTAAATAGATGGGACTTGGGAAGGACAAGGATTCCCATTTGAATTATTATATGAACTATATGATTGATGTGAATATATTTTTTAAAATGTAAAAAAAAAAAGGTAGATGAGTGAATGAAAGATGAGAATAGATATAAAGGTGAGGAACATGACAAACAACTTTTTGAAATGAATCTAACATAGACTAAGAAATATGGTTATAGGCATGAGATTGATTGGGAGTAGGTGTTTTTGTCAAGCCAAATCAACCTCTCTTTTTGCTACAACTCCATCTAATATTCCACTATTTTAGAAAAATTAAACTCTTTGAAAAAATAGTAAAGTATGATTGGAAACATCAAAATATGATATATCTTCTTTGTAATTGTTTTTCCATTTTTATTTTTTGCCAGGAGAGTTCGAAACATATGAACGTCGATGTGTTTAGTATTAAGAGTTTTACCAGTTTTACGGGTTTGCATTTCCAGCTCGAACGAGAATTAGTCTAAGTATAATATGATTTAAAAGTGTTGATCACGTGTTAATAGCGAGTCTGCTTCAAAAACCTCGTTGTTAAAAAAAATACTTAATTTAAAATGAATAAAATGTTATCGAAATAAGTAACTATCAAGTAAAACTCTTGTAAAATCGAAAATGTAAAATATTCAATTTGGTCTCTAAACTTTTATGTTTGGACCTATTTTTTTTTTTTCTGACACAAAATGGTTTTTGAACTTTCAAATAATGATACAATTTAGTTAGTGAACTTTTGGTATAAGATCTAATGGTAATGACCAATTTGGTCAATATTTGAAGTTCATGGAACAACTACAAAAGTTCATAAACTACTTTAGATAAAATAAATTAAAAAATAAATTTGGTCCAAACACAAGAATTCAGAAACTTTACAAAGTCTTTTAGTGATTGAAAATAATAAAACCATTAAAACCCTATTGTAAAATTGAGGAGGAAATGTCACATTCATAGTCATAGCTAGGACCAACTTTAATGTGTATGGGGCTCACAGAAGAAAAATAAAAACACTAGGAATTTAATGGTGTCTATCTTATATTTCTAATTCTTTGACTTCATTTAAGGTTTTGAACCTAAAATGTAGTTGTATTTATTATTTATTGAATTGAATGCTACTATTTTTCTATTGTTGAAGAAATATATTGTCTCTACCCTTTGAGGTATTAGTTATTGGTGCCAATCTAAAAAACTCTATCTAGTACAAATAAATCACATAGCTTTGCCCTATAAAAACAAATGCATGTGCATGTGTGATGTATTTGATGATAAAATGTATATCAGTTGCAACTTAAATCAAGCTAATGCGGTTATGATATCTCGTTAAATTTCACTTTTACTCATCCAAATGAATTTGTGGGAGCGGGGCGACCCGCCCAAATCCATGATTTTGATATGTCATCACCTTATTAGTGCAATTGATATAACGTTATATCAATCAACTGATGCTCGTATTACTCCCGTTTTTATTTGTAATTACCATTATTTTTGTTTATATATACCAAAACTTGTTGGATATTTTTTAGATTTCGAGTTGGAGACTCCTTTCCGATAATATATATGAAGTGGAATTTTGGGTTATGTTTTTTTATCGGTTGTTGAGCTACACAACAAGGGGGTATCCCTCTCATTTCAACCCCAAATTTCACAGCATAGCTTCGGCAAAGAAGCTTGACTCCGAGACTTCAAAGAAAATTCAAAGTATTTAAATCGTTCAGATAAAAAAGCTTTTGTTGAAACATGTTGCGCTGGTTATATCAAAGCTGTAGTTTATTTCACATATAATATTGTACGAAATAAAATGACATCTGATATATTATTGTCGGTGGATTAAAAATATTGACCAAGAACTAGAAAACTTATATATAATTTAATGAGCAACCCTTGCTAAAAAAAATGGCAATTGATGTACAATTACTTAACTAAGAATTGATGTAGATTTGCAATATTAACAAGATAGATAGTGATCAAATTAAATGGCAACAGCACTCCAAAAATAATGCTACTTTTTACCACTGAAATGTCATATTTTAATGGTGAATTTAAGTATCCAGAAAAGAAGGCATAAATTGCATGGATTGGATTTGTAGATACCTCATTTTCCCTATAAAGACATGACCCTTTTTGTGACCCTTTTGTCAAACTTGAATTTTGATTTAATGGAATTAGTTAAACAATCACTAAAGCAAAATATCACATAGGATATGACTCACTCGATCACTTAGGTATTGTTGCACTTTTGTTTTAATATAGTCTAATATAATAGTATAGCAAATTTAGATGTCACTTTTCGGATGAAAAAGATTTTAGTTGTTGAAGTGTACGTTAATTCGTATCTCGTATCGTGTTAGTATCATACGTCTTGTTATGACACGAACTCACAACTATGGTAAAATAAAATCAAAGTGCAAGTTCTCAATAATTGAAGGGTAAATTGGTTGTAGACTTTTTGGACAAATCAACATTTTAAAATTTGCCCTCAATAAGGGTTTTGTTTAGTTTACGTTCTTGGACTTTACCAAGAAATTTAAATTAGCCATCTTGATCGGTTAGTGCCGGTTTCAACTTGCAATGCACGTCATCATTTATGTCAGGTAGACATGTCACATTAGTATGATATGTCCGCGTATGCCAGAACGGAAACAACGTTGTTTTTTTTTGGGTTTAATACTACCCAAAACGATGTCGTTTTTTCTGTATTGAAAATTGATAAAATGCACCATCGAGTTTAATATTGTCCGAAACGACGCCGTTTTAGCATACATTGACAGGTCACGCTGACGTGGCATGCCAACTGACATAAATGATGACGTGAAAAGTTGAATCCGGCAATAACCGGTCAAGATGACTAATTTATAAATTTTGGTAAAATCCATAACCTAAACTAATGAAATTTATAATTGAGGGTCAACTCTAAAATGTTGACAAATCCAGTTAAGAGGTATACAACCAATTAACCCATAATTAAAAGATTAGTTTTAAACATTGTAATTTGAAGATGAGAAATTCATGTTCAATCACTTTCTTTTTGGAACAAATCAAATACATGTGAAAGTGGTAGGGCACAATTACAAGAGAGCATAGCAGCTGTGGAGAAAATGACAATTACTTTTTTGCCCATAAATATATTATAAGTTTGAGGGCATAAAGTTTGATAGAGCACACATCAACACAAGATCCATTACAGCAACCTTTCACCTAAGCCAACAATGGATTAATTTGTCTCTTTAGGGCTTGTTTGGTGCAACTTTTCTCAACAACCTTCAAGGAGGAAAGAAAGAGAGGAAAGTGTTTCAACAAAGTAGAATTGCTTTTCTTGAGAACCAAACAATACTTAAATCCAACAAAGTTGTAGAAAAAGGAAAATGTATCTTTTGGTTCTCTAATTAATTAATTTGTTGCGAATCAGTATTCAATTTTATTTTATTTCAGTTTGGTCTTCAACTATGTTATTTTGTTTTGAATTGGTCTGATTTACAACAGTTCCGCCAGTTAAGCTGACGGGACAAATGTGACCATTTTAGAACATAATGAATAATTGAGGGACAAAAATGGCATATTGAGAAAATGACCTATATGAAGAAGAGGACACATTGTGAT
The DNA here is from genome assembly GCA_036897525.1 of Pelargonium x hortorum. Taxonomy (NCBI): domain Eukaryota; kingdom Viridiplantae; phylum Streptophyta; class Magnoliopsida; order Geraniales; family Geraniaceae; genus Pelargonium; species Pelargonium x hortorum. The sequence goes on along the minus strand of JAYMTJ010000441.1, from coordinate 4,221 downwards.
TGATTTGTGGGCCATGTGGTAAGGCCCATGAGGAAGGAAATAGAGTAGAAGCCTATAATACAAGAGGGCCTATAAAAAGAAAGGCAAATTCTTATATAGTCTATAGCTTTTGCTTTAATTATTGAAATGTTTCAACTTTCATAGGCTCTTCTCTTTTCAAACAGATAATGTTCAACCAAACCTTGCCTTATCTTACCTTCTCAATAATTTCCAATTCCCTACCATTTCATAGATATCAATTTGTTCCCCAAATTTTCTAAAGTGCTTTTCCCCATCGTTTTTCTCTATCATTTATAATAATTGGATGCATGTACTAAACCCTAATTATGAGCCAAAAAGAAGATACTCCAAATGTAGAAAGTTTTGTTGGCATTTCAAAATTTAGGTCAGATTCGAGTTAAATAGGCCATACTAAGTTTCATAATGTGAGCCGCGAGCCTAAACTAGTGGGTTTGAAAAAATATGTTTGTACTAGACGGTCTTCATATGTTTCGCTAGTTATTGAAATAAGAGCCTATATGAAGTTGCGTAGAAAAAATGTGCAAGTTTTTGGACCGATCTATTTGAGGCCCGTGACCCAAATTGCCAGCAACTGACCTAACTCGAATTTCAAGAGATGGGATTCATTTGAATACGATCTTTTGAGTTATTCTGCGCTATCCAAACCCGTGAAAATGCTAGTAAAATTTTGGGTAGATGTGGCCAAAAGTAAGGACGAGTCGGGTAGGGTCAAGTTCGAGTTGAAAACACCCTAACCCTAACCCGACCCTGTAGGGTCTTCAGGTGGGTCGGTTAGGGTCAACCAACGGGTTTTAGGCTTAGACCGGGGGAGAGACACGAGCCAAACCTAACCCAACCCGAATTTTGGTTGCCCTTCGCTTCAGTCCAAATTTTGAATTTCAAATATTAGAGACTTTGTGTGATCCACACCACAAATTGAGCAGCAGGGGCCAAAACCCAAGTCTAAGCCCAAGTAAAGATTTGAAGGGCTTTAGAGCCCAAGTTGACATATGGGCCCTGCACAAATTGGCTTCACAACAGGAACACAAATATAGCTGTAATTGGGCTGAACCTAAAAACATAAGCGTGACAAAAAATAACTCAATAAAAACACATACGTTCTTTGGCCCGGCCCATTCAAACCCGCATTGCCAGGCATACATATATATACACACACAACACAAGCTCATAATCTACAATCAATTCATGTCTGATTTTGATGATGAAAGCTGAAAACCAGTTTCTAAAATACAAACCAGCCATCAAAGTTCAACCTGTTTATTACATGATTCTTCACTATGGTTCCCATGAAAAGCACTTTTCGCGTTATTCTACAAATCATCAGGTTTTGATACGACACAAACAGCCCTAACACCACTTATTCCCCGACACTATTATCTTGATTTGATTCCAAGACGCGAAGATGAAACGAACCTTATGAGGAGAAGTGTCCTACCACGTTTTCTCATTTGTTAACAAATGAAACTCCCTTCTGAATGCTTCCGGCTAACTCTTTCTTCGCCTTTTCCAAGCCCGCTCTGTCAGTAATCAGAAAACCAAGTTTTGATCGCATGATCGAATCCAAAATATAAAGCAATAAGATCACGGGATTATATTTTGCTACATACCTCTCATATTCGTTCAAGGGACCGAGAGGACACATTTCCTCTGCTCCATTACGGCCAAGCCGTACCTTTGATGCAAAGAAAGGAAGTTCGGTCACCTATTGAAGGGCACGCGTTAGTTTTCATATCTGTAAACATCATATGAACTGTCAATTTATTACTATATACGAGATGGAACATGAAAATATTTGAAGGTAACTTACCTGAGAAGATACATAAGCGCATTCGACGATGCCAGCATCTCCTCTCAATCCCCGCAGGCATGCATCAGCAAATTTAACGGCGGCATAGGCCTGTATAATTGTTGCCGTGTCAGGTTCAACCATTAAAAAGATGGGGCTAAAATGTAAATAACAGATAATTTCTGATACGAACGGGGAAAATGGTGGAAACGTCTTACCATTGATAGTGTTGCCGAGCCAGCCCCGGCTTTTGCCTGGAAAGGATCTCAACATTTTTAGTTTAGATAGAATTTAAGAGTGACAAATAAAAAGTACAGAAGACACCAATCCACGGAGGAGCTTTTGTACACAATAATCCATATCAATATGCATAATGAAGAAATAAGCTGATCATTTGAGCGTGTGAATCACATATTCGTGATGGCATGCAGATATGCATAATAAAGTGCATACTTTATATTTGGAACACGAAGACTAGAGTCTAACAAATATAGATATCCTATTACAATTGCACAATCAAATTGCATTATATTATCTCCATTAAAACCAAGAAGCCATATTTTTAAAATCCTCGTAAATGATTTTGGCATATTTGCTCCTGGTAGTAATCACCACTTGATTTCATGTCATTCCACATCCATTGAAACCAAGAGCCCATGACCTAAAATCATTCAGCTAACCTGAAGACAAAACTCCATACATAGGATGATAATATTTGTTGCTGACAAGGCATATGTATCTCGGCCTCTAGAAAATTAGTACATTGGGTTCATAATCTTAGTCAGTGACACCATACGAGTATATCCAAACTCCAAAGCGAGTTTAAGTAACCACTAATCATACATATAGATTACAGAGGAGCAATTGAGAATCAAGTTCAACTGAGGCAGGTGGCTTTCAAATTAGAAACAAACTAACTACAAAACATTTACCTCGACAACTTCTGTACCACCATTTTGAATGCGATTTGTCAAGTAGTCAATTTCTTCTGAGGTGAAAGAACATGAAGGCTTTACCTGTTTCAATTGACAAAACAAGGGCACACTCTATTATTCCTAGTAATCTGAAGGTATTCACAATTCAAGCACAAATATATCACCATTTTAGTGGTACCTGGGACAGGAGAGGTAAAATTGTAACACCCGCATGCCCCCCAACAACCGGAACGTCAACATCTCTAGGATCAAGACCCAAAACTTCAGCCTGCAAGAACCCGACGAAACCGGATCGGATAAGACAGATAAGCATATAACACAAGTAGACTCACCAAAACAGTCATCATCCTAAATTATCACAGTATTGTAAGACTGATTTAAGTGAGTTTCATCTTCCCACACTTAACACAATAGAGAAGTTTCAAGCCTATAACCATCAATATACAAGACAAACTAAGAATACGGACGAATGCCGGAGTTATAGGCACATACCACAAAAGTATTGGCTCTCACAACATCAAGCATCGTGACCCCCAAAAGTCGCTTAGGATCAAAGGTACCGGCTTTCTTAAACACTTCTGCCGCAATTGGAACAGTAGAGTTTACTGGGTTACTGATCACATTAACAATAGCTCTCGGGCAGCACTTGGCAATTCCTTCACATAGAGTTTTAACAATTCCAGCATTGATGTTGAAAAGATCATCCCTTGTCATTCCCGGTTTCCTAGGAACACCCGCTGGAATAATTACTAGGTCCATGCCAGTAAGGGCGTTCACTAGTTGCTGTTGTCCCAAAAATCCACGTACCTGAAAAATCACAAATATTATTCAGCTCCACCAACAAAGTATAGAAAGATGCTAAACAAGCTTAGAGCTTCAAGTAATAATTTAACACATCAATTTTTGAAGTCAGACCTTCACTTTACACCTAGAAAGCATTAAACAATCTCCAGGTTTTTCTCTTTTTACTATCATCACATAGTCAAGCCACATAATTCAATTGGTGTTGAAATTTGAATTTTATTCGTAGGTTTTACTATAATGCTTTGCCGTCTCAAACAAGCCCCTATTTGACAACTTTGAAACCTCGCCCAAAATAGCAAAATACATCAAAACCACGGATAAGATGAAAAACAATGCTTTAGCCTTTATGTCCCAAATTTTGTACATAATGAAGTGCCTATTAGACTAATGAGATTCGTCATATCTACTATCCGAATCATTACTTGGCCGAATCACAGTCCAGTCATGTCTTGTAAAGAGGGTGATGGTATTAAAGTTAAACAGCTTGGTTATTATGCGTTAAAAAAGTAAACTTTCACAGTATGACACTTAGCAGGTTGTGATAGGTTGTCATCATTGGGGGAGGCAGGGGTGAGCCGTAGTAGGCATGTGCCCACCCCATCCTCCATAAAACTCTTTCTAATAGGCTTAGTTAAGTTCAATGTCTCAGATTCGGGATCAGATTGACTCGCTCGA
>JAYMTJ010000440.1:0-11045 GCA_036897525.1 Pelargonium x hortorum | reverse complement strand
AGAAAGAGGAGATAGAGGATGGTGAAGACGAGGGTATGGATTTGGAAGAGGAAGAAAATGTAGCAGAGATATTCAAGGGAAAGCATAAAGGGAATAGTGAACCGAGAAAGCGAAAGGCGGGTGTTGGGGGAACGTCTAAGAAGAGCAAGAGTGTGGCTGATGTGGGGAAAAAAGAGTACAAGGTTTCTATTGTTGAGCCCACAAATACTTCTGATAGTAAGTGATGGAGTTCTAAGTCTATTCAGTTCCCTTTTCTCATATTTTAAATCTTGAAATTGTATAATGTGAGAACATGATAAAACAAGTAACCATTTTTCTTAATCTTTTGGTTATGTTGGATTCAGTCATATATAACTGGACTTGCATTATGAACCTTTTTGTGTGTGCAATGGTTTGTAATTTTGAAATGCTCAAGAGAAAGACCAGTCTTCAAGTGGAATAGAAATGAACACAATTGCTGGAGAGTAAAGAAAAGGTTTTTACCAAACTTTAATTTATTTTGTGCTAGAGTAAGATGGGACTGTCAGAACCAAAATCTTCAATCATAATTCTGAATTTGAACATTGCCTCATCTTACAAGAATCCAGTGCGTTTCTGGTTTCATTTATTTACTTGCATAATGTTTTTTTCCATTAGTAGCTCATATTGTTGTCATACTACTGTGTATTGAACTTGTGAATGCTCTATTGCAGGTAAGATAGCATCTAACAATTTGAATAACCTCTTAACCGGTGATGCCTCAGAAAGGTTTAGTGCTCGTCAAGCTGAGAAGTTGCGTTTCCTTGGAGCGTAAGTTCTTTAACACCTTCATAGGTTATTTAAGCTGAATATCTCACTCTGTCTTTGTGCCATATTCTGGCAGTTGCAAGGCAAGCTACAGACTGCTTTTCTATATGATGGAAGCTTAAGCTTTCTTTCCTTAGTATATCTCTCTCTTTTTAGCTCTTTAGATGGCCATAAGAAATTGTGCACCCAAAGTATCTATACTATACTCTAGACTATATAATTGACGCAATTTGGAACTTCAAAATAGTCTTATGTGGATTGCTTAACTCAACTATTATAGGCTGATATAATTTTGTGTTGAAACAGAGGACGCAGGGATGCTAATAGAAGGCGTCCAGGTGATGCAAATTATGACCCAAGGACTCTTTACCTGCCTCCTGATTTCTTAAAGAGTTTGTCTGGTGGTCAGGTAAGTTACATTCAAGTGATGACTATCTTTGAGGTATCTTTTATATTGCACATTTGTATACTTAGTGACTTATCATTATACAGAGACAATGGTGGGAGTTTAAGTCAAAGCATATGGACAAGGTTATGTTTTTCAAGGTATTTCAGTTCACAATCACATAGGTCAAATAAAGATAAACTGTGATGTCTGAGTTAGCAGTCACTTTTGCATTCTAATGACTATTTCTTCTTTGTTGTGGCAGATGGGCAAATTTTATGAACTTTTTGAAATGGACGCTCATGTTGGAGCTAAAGAGCTTGATTTGCAATATATGAAGGTATTAACTGATCTGAGTATATATGACAGTTATTGACACTTGATTATCTTTTCGATAGTTTCCATTTCTTTCCTTCTTTTGCCTGTCTTCAGCCATTCATTTTTTGTTACAAAGTTATTCTTTTCTTTTGACCTTTTATCTCCCCTTTTAATTTTCCTTACCTTCTCAGTTCTCAATTAATATGTTTATTTACCTCAACTATATGACATCCAAATATTGGGTAAGTAAATGTTAAAGGACTTATAAGATATTGATAGCCAGAATATTGATGTTTTGAGCTCTGTGCATAGGTGTATATCTTTTTTTATTTGTTTATATTTTTTATTATTTAATGTAATTTAATGGCTTTTTCCCGAGTTAACATTGACCTTGACTGGCACTTTAGGGAGAACAACCTCATTGTGGATTTCCGGAGAAGAATTTCTCGATAAATGTCGAGAAATTGGCTAGAAAGGTTTGCTTTTTTGCTTATGTTTCTATTTCAACTTTATTCAATTTATCTTTTTCATGAGACCATTTTGAACTTGGGGAATATTTATGGTAGTTGTTTTGTCTGAGCAGGGTTATCGAGTTCTTGTCATAGAGCAGACAGAGACCCCCGAACAGCTGGATGTTCGTCGCAAAGAGAAGGGTTCTAAAGATAAGGTTTGTCTAGATATATGTGATTATAAATACTCAGCTAACAATATTCTTTCTATTAATTTACATTTTTACCCAGAATTGGCTACTATCATATTTATCTGTTGACCTTTGAAAATTTAAAGTAAATCTAGGATTTTTTTAATCATATAATGGGTGTTCATTTTTGCTTGATGACATTTACCACGATTTAGAAGTACTCTGTCATTCCTTGGTTGAGATTTCAATATCATTTTGGTTGATAATTCATGTTTAATGTTGATTCGTGCAGAATTGATCATCTCATTATGTAAAATGCCAACATCTCATGTACTGTACATCATATTTTTGTTGTTTGATTCCTTTTTCATACTTTTCCTGCTTTGCTTTCTATCTCAAGTTAACTTGTAATGGAATTTAGGACAAACTTGGTGTTCAGTGGTTGAAATATTTCCCCAAATCTATAGGTTGTGAAGCGTGAAGTGTGTGCTGTGGTAACAAAAGGAACACTAACTGAGGGAGAGATGTTGTCATCAAATCCTGATGCTTCTTTCCTGTTTGCATTGACTGAAAGCTGTCAGAGTTTGGAAAACCAAAAGACTGAACGAATATTTGGTGTCTGTGTGGTTGATGTTGCAACCAGCCGGGTTATTCTTGGACAGGTATGACTCTAAAATAATCAATATCATGGCATCTCCATTTCTTTCCTTAGATATACGACAAACTATGCATGTGAGCATATATTAAATGTAAAAGGGGACCCCACTAGCATTTCCAAAAGAGTTTCAGGGACTGCTTAAAATGCTTCCCATGCATATTACTGTAGAAATTCAATCAATTTTAAATGTGAAGTGCTTAAGTTTTATTCTTCTTTTCAATAGTGCTGATGTGCTATATTTGACTTGACTCTGACTATACATCTCACTTTTCCAGTTTAGAGATGATTCTGAATGCAGTGCCCTTTGTTGTCTACTGTCTGAACTAAGGCCGGTAGAAATTATTAAACCAGTCAACGCATTAAGTCCTGAAACTGAGAAAGTTTTGATTACACATACGAGAAGTCCTTTAGTGAATGAGCTGGTTCCAGTGATAGAATTCTGGGATTCCGAGAAAACTATTAGTGAGGTCAAAGCTACTTACAAACGTATAGGTGGTCGGTTAGTTTCTGGATCTTCAGATAATAGTGACAAGCATTCCAGAAATACTCGAGTTGGTGAAGATGGGTCAGATTGTCTACCAGATGTTTTGTCCAAGCTAGTGACTGACGGGGAGAATAACTTTGCACTTTCAGCTCTTGGAGGCACTCTTTATTATCTAAAACAGGCTTTTTTGGATGAGACATTGCTTCTATTTGCAAAGTTTGAGTTGCTACCTTGTTCTGGTTTCAGTGATGTTGCCCAAAAACCATACCTGGTTCTTGATGCTGCTGCAATTGAGAACCTCGAAGTTTTTGAAAACAGTAGAAACGGAGGCTCTTCAGGGTAACCTTTTTGCATTCTTTTAAGTTTGTCAATTTTGATTGTTGTTGGGATCTTATACTGAAGTAATTTATTCCTCTATGAAGAACTCTATATGCACAGTTGAACCACTGTGTGACTGCTTTTGGGAAGAGGTTGCTCAGGACATGGCTAGCAAGACCATTATATCAAGTAGAATCAATTAAGGAACGTCAAGATGCTGTTTCCGGTCTAAGGGTAAGTTTCTCATGACATGTTCATTCTTGTTTTCATCTTTTCTAACTAACAAGCATTTCAAGGGCAATTTTTCTTCTCGGTGTAAGGCATGTTGGGGAAATTAATCAAGAATTTTTTTATAATATATATTTTCTTCTTGCAGGGAGAAAATCTTCCTTTTGCACTTGAATTTCGAAAAGCAGTGTCTAGACTTCAGGACATGGAGCGACTGTTGGCGCGGATTTTCGCAAGCAGGTAGAGTTAGAGAGGGCAACATATATAAATAGTAACTGAAATTGGCATTAATAAACGAATAATGAGATGATTTATGTCCATTTGATTGATCAATGCAGTGAATCGAATGGAAGGAATGCAAATAAAGTAGTTTTATATGAAGATGCGGCAAAGAAACAGCTCCAAGAGTTCATATCAGCTCTACGTGGCTGTGAAGTAATGGCTCAAGCATGTTCTTCTCTTGGTGTTATTTTGGAAAATGCCAACTCTAGAATACTAAAGCATCTTTTAACACCGGGTATTGTTAGCTTTCATGATCTTAAATTATTTTGAAAATTTTGTTCTTATACCATTTTAAAAGTCTTGTTTTATTTTTTAATTCTTACCTTTTTATATGCAGGAAAAGGTCTTCCTAACATTCAATCAATACTAAAACATTTTCAAGATGCCTTTGATTGGGTGGAAGCAAATCATTCAGGAAGGATAATACCTCGTGAAGGAGTTGATTTGGAGTATGACTCTGCCTGTGAAACAATTAAGGAAATTGAATCTAGTTTGAAAAATCACTTAGAGGAACAGCGGAAACTACTAAGGGATAGATCAGTAAGAACTTGTCCAAAGTTGGTTGCGTCTTCATACAATTTGTGGTCTAATTCTTGGTTTATTTCTTATTAAATAACCAATTGTATTATTTGATGATCTGGTATAGATCACATATGTTACAGTAGGAAAAGACGTTTATCTATTAGAAGTGCCAGAGAATCTGGGTGGTAGTATTCCTCGGGATTATGAGTTGCGCTCATCCAAAAAGGTAAGCTCCAGGGTACTGCACATGTTGTAGATGTAGTCATTGCCACATTCTTTGCCTGCTTGGAATGATTGTTTGATGGCTGGACCAAATATTTAACAATTCAATATCTTTTCATTATCTTCATGTTTATCTGGAAAACATTTTGGTCATTCATTATCATATGGCAGTCATGTTACTTGGATGTTGTCATGATGATTTGCATACTTCAACTTGGAATAGATATCATTGAGCAAATTTCCCTTGTATCATGTATAGATGGAGCACTATGTTCTTAAACTCAGTTGTCATTTTTGTTAGTCATTCCTTGAAAGCACTAAATTAAGATTTTCTGTTTGAATATGATATAGCGTATAATACTAATATAATATTGGGCCTTCGAGTATAAGCTTAAGTATTTAGTTGAGTTGGATCTCTACATAGTATCAGAGCCTGATTGACCTTAAGGTCACTGGTTCACATCCTGTCCTGATTACTAAAAATTGGTTAGAATTCCAGCATAAGGCCAGAAGACCTGTGTGTGGATGACGTGCAAAGCGATAATGGGCTTGCACGTGAGGGGGCGTGTTAGAGTAATTATATCATACTGGTCCTTCAACTATCAGCTTACAAACCGGTCCTTCAACTGTCAGCTTAAACTTTTAGTTGAATTGGTCTTCTACAATATATATATATATATATATATATATGCTGATTATAATGTTTGTATAGGTTTTTATGTCCTTGCTATCCTGTCTGATGCATTATTAAAAACTTCTAAAATCATTTCTTAAAGAAAAAACTCCAACTACTGTGATTGTGGTAGAGATTAAAGATTATATCTTTTACTATGATAAATTTCTTACTCAAAATCATCTTGAAATTGTTGTTTTATATTTATGTGAATATAATATTTGCTTCCCACATCACATGCAGGGCGTCTTAAGATACTGGACTCCTAACATTAAGAAGCTGTTGCGAGAGCTTTCACAAGCTGAATCTGAAAAAGAGTCCAGGTTGAGAAGCATTTTGCAGAGGTTGATAGGGCAATTTTGCGAGCATCATAACAAGTGGAGAGATTTGGTTTCTGCAACTGCTGGTATGCATATCTTGCCTGATTAATGCAAACATGGTTCTACATTCTGGTAATGTAAAATTTGTTCCAGCTTTTATAGTTGATGTTCAATCTCAATGAACCCTTGGTGACTTGATGTTCTCTCTCTCTCTCTCTCAAGACACACAGTTCTTCCCTGATAATACAGTGCATACTGTTTCGGAAATATCGAAAGTACCCCCATTTGTCAAATTTAAATGTTATTGCTATAGAAATTTACTTACTATAATGTGCATATAGATGCCAGTATGCCACCTTTTGGTTGAAACTAAATTCATGTGTTACAGAACTGGATGTATTCATAACATTATCGATTGCAAGTGAATATTATGAAGGACCAACATGCCGTCCAGTTATTAAAGGTTCATCCTGCCCAAATGAAGTTCCATGCTTTTCGGCAAAGAGTTTGGGACATCCTGTTCTTAGAAGTGATTCTTTAGGCAAGGGCACTTTTGTCCCTAATGACATTGTAATCGGTGGTCCTGATCAAGCCAGCTTTATCCTCCTCACTGGTCCTAACATGGGTGGCAAGTCAACTCTTCTTCGCCAAGTTTGCTTGACAGTGATTTTAGCCCAAGTAAGGATCTTCTCCCTCTAAATTGCCAAGTTTATTTTTTGTTCTCTGTAACTGATCTCTGGATTAATCCTCAGCTTGGAGCAGATGTCCCAGCTGAAAGCTTTGAACTTTCACCCGTGGACCGAATTTTTGTTCGAATGGGTGCCAAAGATCATATTATCGCGGGGCAAAGTACCTTTCTAACAGAACTTTCAGAAACTGCATCAATGCTGGTGAGATTTCCTTTTGCTTCTGAGCAAGTCATATGGAACGGTTTGGATTTTAACAACATAAATTTGATCATTAAACCATTTTGTTCTTATGTCATGCAAACTTATTTAAAACCAACCACTGATTTTATTTTTGGTTAATGGCTTTATCTCTGCTAGAAACATACCCCCTTCGTGGATTTATATATATTTTTGCAGTATCTCTTATGAAACACATATTGCGTATTAAATGTGAGTCTCATTTTAAATTTTTTTATTTATGATGTTATATGCAGTCCTCGGCAACTTCTAATTCACTAGTGGCATTGGATGAACTTGGACGTGGTACAGCAACTTCAGATGGACAAGCCATTGCGTATGTACCAGGCATAGAAAATTTTAATATATTCATTGTTGTATGATACTATATACTATTTATTGTCTCACTAATGCTGCAAAACATCTATACAGTTTACTAGGAACTGTATATTTTATCTAACCCTTTCGTTTCTGGACTATTTTTCCAATTGGCAGGGAATCAGTTCTTGAACATTTTGTCCACACAGTGCGCTGTAGAGGAATGTTTTCTACTCACTATCACCGACTAGCTATAGACTATGAGAAAGATCCACAGGTATGCTTCTTCTGTTGGTAAATTGTTTTTGGTAACATAGGTTCTTACATCTCTATAGAATCATTTATGTCTGATTTTAATTAGTTGTTAAATCGCATTTTTGGAATAGTGAATATCTTCCCTTTTGCAATTTGTTTTCAAGTGTGACTACCAACCATTTTGCCTCTTATATCATGTTTCCTACAGGTCTCACTCTGCCATATGGCATGCCAAGTTGGAAATGGAGTTGATGGTGTGGAAGAAGTCACGTTTCTTTACAAGTTGACACGTGGTATATGCCCCAAAAGCTATGGTGTCAATGTTGCACGGCTTGCCGGTAATGCTCTTTTTCTGTTTTTTCTACCTTCAGCTGGAACTTAAGCAAGAACCAAATCTTGATTAGTCACTAGCACGTTAGGCAAATGCACCTGCAAATTCAATAGATTCCCATATTGAAAATATTGGCATATTTTACAGGAATTCCCAACTCGGTACTCCAAAAGGCTGCTGCTAAGTCTAGAGAGTTTGAGGCTATGTATGGTAAAGGGAGAAATGAATCCATTGAAGACTTCTCTATCCAAAATAAGGTGGATGAGAAGACAGTTTTGGTCAGGAAACTGGTCGATATTGCAACAAACTGTAGCCGCCACGAGTCTTCCAAAGACAACCTTATTGGACTTCAGCAGACAGCTAGACTAATGCTACAACAGCAAAACTAAATGCTGGTATTTATTTTTATTTTTTTGCATCAAGTAACTTCCATTAAAAAAAATGAGGAAATACGTATTCGGGAGCAGGATATTCTGTCAAGTCCTCGCCACTTTTGTCGCCCAAGCGAAATTTAGCAGTTACATATCTTTAAGCCACAGCTAGTCCTTTTCAAGTTGACTGAAATTTTGTAATATAGTATGTTAAATAGGAAGATAGATGTTGATTGGAAAAGGACTGTAGTGTTCCCTTTGTAAATCCTTGTGTTGTACTGCAATCTGAGGAGCTTCCAGTTCCACCCAACAAAGTGAAAATATTGTCCCTTCCATCTATGCTCATATTTGGCGGTTCACCAAACTGGTTTGTTATGGAGGTATGTCAGATTGGTTGCTCATCTAACTGAGAACAATTTTGCTTAGTTTTTGTGCAACACTATTTTCAATATTATTGACAAATCAAGTTGACTCGATGTGCATTTTACGAGGCATTGGGCTCATATGGAAACTCTTTAAAATCACCATTTTGCCCCTATAACATTTTCTTTAAAGGGAAACTAGTGAAAGATAACATTTTGCCATGTGAATTTACAATAAATGTTTTTCCTGTTCGTCATTTGTACAAACTAGGCCTCTATAGAAACAAAATGGGCACATTATGTGTAATACATTATATTACATGCATGTTTTGTAGACTAAACATTATGCCGCAGCAGCTGCTCATTTTCTCGGTCTTCTTCGTCTGAGTTTAACGAGTTGTCATCAGAGTCCTGACAATGCCGGAAAGACGAATAGGTTTAGTCAGTCATTAAAATTGAATTGAATGAAACTCTTCAATTTGCTGTGTAGTGTAGTGTAGTGTAGTGTTCATGATTTCAACAACTCACATAAAATTGATGCCTCATGTTTTTCTGAATGCTGTTTTGAATTGCTGAGATTGCTCGAATCAACACGTACATTGGTATCACAATTCCGCTGACCCTTAAAATAAGCAACTGCTCAAACAAACCAAAATAAACAGAAATTAATCACAATTTGGGTGCTGGAAGAAAAAAAATGAAAATGTTTCATTTCATCCTAGGACCATCTATTTTGCATAGAATTGATACTTTATCAATAGATTAGTCCCCAAACTATTGATATTGTTATAATTTAGTCCTAACTATATTATTTTGTTTCGAACTAGTGCAAACAAATTAGACTGATTTGAAACAAAATTATATAATTGAATGTCGTGGTTGTCACGTTAACTATGTTCAATTTAGCCTCTTAATAATACAATTTTGTTCTAAGCAAAATTTAACTATTCTAAGCGTCACATCAACCAAAAAGATTCTAGTAAAAAAGATCAAAATCGAACATTATTCCAAAAATGAAAGATAAGATTCAGATGCTTACAGTAACAAGAGTGAATGGATAGTCTTGGGATTGTTGTCCATCAAGCAATTCAAAAAGGTGTCTCACCAGTAAAATAACAGTAAGCTGCCAATTTAATCAAACTGAGTCAGCACTACAATCAATTGCTTATCTTCCAAGGAAACAAACAATTTCATGCCTACTTCTTAATTTGTTGACCATTTCAAGAATCTTCAAAACACGAGGAGCCAAGAGAAGACCAGTACAGTATGCTGAGAGTATATTCATATAAGAAAATACTCAATGCATGAGAACTATCCAGTAATAAAAACTAATAGGAAAAGCAAATTCACGTGGATTTTACCTGCTGCATAGTTTGTAAGACCTACTTCAAGCCCATAGTGCAGCAACTCATGAGAATAAGCAGCAGCAAGAACAATATCACCAGCAATAGTTGCAGATGTAATTTGTGCTATGATATCCTTGTTAGTCTGGTACAAGGTTAAGGGCTAAAACATACAAAATACGCTTGAAACATTCAATGCTTTCACATGTTATCTCAACTAAAGCCTGAATAAAAAATCACTCCTAAATGAAATTCATACATAAGAGAAACCCAGAATCAGATTAAAAAACTGGGTATTCTGATCCAAGCAATATGCAGCTAAATCAATCCATCAATCAATTCTAATTATCCATGTTCAGAAATGGACGGCTATCTTGGGCCAACCATATAATGTTTCAAAATATTCTACATACTTGTCATAAATATTAGAACTTGTAGAAAGTAGGATACAAATCGTACGACAAAACGATATTTTGGAGTGTTGTACTTGTTCTTGTCCTGATTGATAAGGCGAATTCTAGCTCTATAGTCGGTCTTGCCCTCTGGACATTTATAATAAACAATAACATTAGACTGAATATGATAAATAGAAGAAAAATATGCCTATAAACCATGTACAAAACCCAGTACCTCTTCTTCTCTTGTACTTAACCTGAAACCGCTTGAAGTAAGCCTTGGATTTCTGGGCTTTGATGTACACCTGTAACAAAGAGCAATAGTTCAAACTTTGAGATATACAGACACCAAAGCAAACCCAGCTATGAGGACATATACACATAACAACAATGAATCTATGACTAAAAGAAACATCAAGTCAATAAGAAAATGTCAATAAAACAAACATAATATACAATATTACAATGATTACACACCAAATCAGAATAAAAAAGAGGGAAAACAGATATCATTACCAACAGTTCCACACAAAAATTATAAGCAAGCAAACAAATATATTTTATGATGCAAACCACGATTGCATAGTAATGCTTAGCACGGACTGGATAACCACATGGACAAGGATTTACAACATTGGAAAGTTAGCATTTCAAAAATAAGAAAAATGTAGATACAGCAGAATCTCCCTGGACCACTATATAGAATAGTTTATGCTAATACATTATAACAAAGAAAAAATATATATAATGCAGGATCATATAACTTACAATTCAATCTTATAGTTCAAAATCAAACTGGAAAACAGCATACAAAACCAATTCACTCGCATGACGAGGTCCAATACCCAACTCTAAAGTAACACAATTTAGGTGATAATCGAGAAAATCCGCCCTAAAATAAAACATGTAATAAGTGAAAACTGACTTTA
>JAYMTJ010000439.1:0-11052 GCA_036897525.1 Pelargonium x hortorum | reverse complement strand
TTTGCCGCGGCAATCTTCTCTGGATAGCATCCTTCTCTTTGACTCTGGTTTTTGCTCCCTTTCATGTCGTAGTCCTCCTTGGGGTAGACCTGAAATGTACTTAAAAACATACCCAAGGATTATATAGCACAAATAAGCGATTAATAGCTCAAAAACTTATGAATTAAATCAAAAGTCACACAATTGACCCACAAAGGGTAATGAGATACACCGAGTGAATTTTGGACAATTTAAGGACCAAATACACTCGGATAGGGATAGAATACATGGATAATGAGAGCAAACTAACATGATTTAGGATCGGATAAATAGTATAAAATACTAGTTATCAATGGTTTATAAACTACTTCTGCCCCAGAAGAAGAAATTCATCTTGTCTTTCATGTGGTTGTACTAAAAAAATTCAAGAGAGATCCTACTACTCAATATCTATCAATTCCATTGATGGTGGTTGACTTACCTAACTCATGTGAACCTCTTCAGCTTATATTTTAAATAAAATTGGATTCCACAGGTCCTTGTGAATTGGCATCCGATGTTAGAGCAACCGAATTCATGGGAAGAAATCGACAATCTAATCAAGAGCTTCCTTAATTTTCACTATGAGGAAAATGTGGTTACAAATGGAAAGGGTATTGGTATGAATGAGAATAAAGAGATACATGTTGGGATTCAAAGGTTAAGAAAGTAGCTAACAAGCCAGCAAAGCATCACCATTCGAACTAAAGCTAAATATATTGGTTTCACAAACGATGTTGTTCCAATTAATGAAGTCAAAGAAGAATATGTCAGCATTTTAGGGAAGGGAGATTTTTATACCTCAGGTGACTTGAGCAAAAAGGAAAATGAGTCCTAACTTGGTTCTCACGTTACCTCAACGATCAATCCCCCACACAAAAAAAAGAGCCAACACGAATGTTGAGCCAACAATGATAGGAGAGAGAAGAAAGTTCCAGAGAGATTTCTAGAGTGGTATAACAATATAGAGATAGAAAATGAGGTCTTGTTGTTGAGTTGTTTCTTGTTCCGAATCTCTCCCCTTATATTTCTCTTTTCTCTACTTTATCTTTTAACTTTCTTTATAAGTTTTACGAAGCTAAGACACTTGTTGATTGAGTAGTCATGAAAGCTAAATTTAGATGAGGTAAATTGTTGTGTGTCCAATTTTACTTAATTCTATGTTTTTGAGTGTTAGAGCACTCCAATGAACTTGATAGGCTATGATGCACTTTGGCCCAATAGATAGGTCGTGAAGCACAACAAGGGTCATTGTGCGTCGCCAAATGAGCAAGATTATCGCCTAAAGGCAATAGATTAAAAGTGAAAAATGAAAATAATAACGAGTATAGATAGGACAAGATAAACAATATAATGGTTAGCAAAAATCCTAGAGAATTTTCTACAATCATTGATGATAATCTAACTCCAGCATCCTACTGTCATCAACTTTGAAGACATTGTTTTGTAGAGAACATGAGTTTGTAAGGAAAGTAGATTGTATTATGAGGAGAAAAACCTGGTAAATGAGTATCGATCATAGAATGTTGAAAAGAGTGGTAAAACAAGCAACATTAAAAAAGACAACGCATTAACCGAGTTTGGATGAGTAGATTAAAATGTCGGATCCAACTAAAGATAGTGAGGTTACATAGTAAGCAGCTCCCCTAAAAAAGCCTCAAACAATAGGCAACAAGTTCATTTGAGAATGAAAACCACATTATTTTATAATCATCGATCATAAAACAAAGGAAAATAATTAATATAGTGTCCAGATTAGTAATGAACACTAGAGAAGTTACTAGCAAGAAATACCACAATATAATTAGGCCCAATGACACTAAGGAGGACTCAGAACGAAAGATAAATCTCAACCCCAATAATTTAGAAGGTCAAAACATGAAGAGTTGCCACTAGACTAGAGAGCATAAACCTGCTTCATTTGGGGTTCCCTTTATTCTCACGGCAGTTTCAGGTGGAGGACAAAGTGGGTTCTTTTGCGTCATGGTGCTCATCACCGGCAACAGTTCCGCTCTAAAGACACAAGAGTTGTTTTGTGTTTTCTGCATTTTTAGGCTCTTGTTCCAGTTTCAGTTTTTGTCTCCTTTTTGGGATTTTTTTGTTGTTACTTTGTACTTTTTGCCTTCTTGTGAGAGTAATAAAAGTATCACTTGGTGATTAAAAAAAATGACATAGATGATAGAAATTATTAGAAGAGAAATAGAAACAGACTTTTGATGACAATAAAAACTCCTAAGTTCCAAAATATGTAATTCTTTACCGAGAATATATGCCAAGAAGTATTCTCGAAAAATTTTATAATCCTAAAGAAACAAAAATATGAGAAAAAAATGATATCATGAGCACTACCTAAACGATTTCATCTGCCACGTGAATTCTCGATAGCAAGTTATCAGTTCTATGAAGTCCAGAGCCTTCGCCCTGACTCTAGGCATAAATGATCCAAACTAGCTCAACAAACTCTCCAAGAGATCCATCTCCAGCTTTAAGCAGCTACTGATGTAGTTCATCACCCTCATCCACACCCGAGCGACACACCCAAGAAGATGGTCATGCACTAATGAGAATGGCCTAACACCTTATGTTTGTATGAATTATGTGCAATTACCTCTTATATAAACCTAGATGCATACCAATTTTTATTTTCAGAGATCCAAGTATATATTATAGGATCATTAATAATTTTTTTTAGTCTAATACTTCCAAAAAATAATGATACGTATACATGCAAAGGCAATGCATGTATATTTGGTGTCATTTGAGAAACGGTCCATATATTTACACACTTTCCATGTAAAGATTTCCCTTCCTTTTGCAGTTTTGCAGAACATTCTTTATATTCTGACCAGATCGTATTTTTATAGTTCATTCTACTTCTTGATCTCTTTTCCAGCACTGCTCATAGTTTACCGTAAGTATTTCATTTATTTTTATTCTCATTTGTAAGTGATGTTGATGTATGATTAATCTTGTTGAAAATTTGGATATATCATAACATCAAGGTGAGAGAGACATGAAGGTGTCATGGTTCTCTCAATTTTCTTTTCATCAAGTTTGATTTATTAACTCCTCCTAGATTTTTTTTTTTTTTTTTTTTTGAAGGATAGATATATGTATTTACAACTATGCATCTCTTGTAATTTTTCTCCTATATTAATTTTGTAGATATGATTTTATAATCAATATCATCGCAGTAGCATTTAGGAATGTCGATTCAAAAAATTTAGGGCAAAATCCTTACTGTTTGTGCCTATAATCATATCTGCAATCCTCATTCAGAAATTCATTTCCATCTTATTCATCGCATCATTTGAAATCGATTCCTCAAATTCGGCGTGTTTTTGAAATTTTGTTCATCAATTACATATAATTAATAGTTTTTACATATGTGGTGAAATTATTGTCGTTAAGTTATTTATGAATTTCTTATATATAAAATAATATTATATATTGTATATGATAAAGAGTAGCAATGCACAGTGTTCCCGCATTTGATTCGCATATTCACAAATGATTTTTTTTGCAACTGGGTTTGATCTTTTGTTAAAGAGTTTCATAAATTATCGTGAAATAAGTATTAGTCAAAGTTATAAACATTTGACTAGAGAATCAAAATGAAAAATATTTTGTGTATGATATATATATAAAAATTTCTTATTCATGGTTTTTTTTAAAATAATTATAGTCTTGAGTAATTTCAGGCCATTGACTTCAAATTCGAGAAGTTATGAATTTTTGTGGGACTCACGCAGCAAGAGACAACATGGACTTGTCTCTTAGGTTGGGTTTAGCGACCCATACTGATTCAACTAATGAGTCACAATACCCTACCCAGGTAATTCTCTTGATGATATATTAATCTTAAAATAAGTGTCGCTCTTATCGTATTAAATTTGGTCCAAATAAGTGTTTTAGTCGTGAAATTTATTTTTCTCAAATTAAATAAGTGCATAAGTTTTTTTTTATTTATAAGTAAATGAGATATGAATAATATTGTTTAGGTAAAATTGTAACCATCACTTGAGCAACAAGCATGCTTAAGAGAAAGTTGGATGTCCATAAAATTGCCTTAAATTTTGTTTTAAGTGGGAAAAAAAAGACATTTATTCACTAGAGTAAATAATTGTGGGGCTCATAAACACACCAAATTATAAAATAAAAGAATGAAATGAATGTGAGTCGACCCAAGTTACGTAAGTCGGACATGTACAACGACGTAATTTAAGTGGTTGATATGTATCAAAACTATTTAGTGTAGGAAGTATGAGTACAGTTGTTTTGGATTTAATTTTCCTTTTGTTAATATTATGAAGTTTTAATATTTTTCTCAAACACTAGCTTCAAATTACGCCGTCTTAAGTATCTGACTTGTTAACTTTATGTGATTCACGGTCACATCTATTTTACCCAAAATAAATAAAAACTTTACAAATGTTTGTGAATTATTTTTTGTTCAAAGGATAAAATGACATTTCCTGCTGAAATCATTTTTAGCATCGCTGCTGTTACGATTACCACTTGCACAATCAAATGATTATTACAGTAATAAATTATGTGGTGATTAATATATAGTTGTTATAGTCATTGTTGTCATAATTAGAACGTGTTGGTTGGACTGGGTATTTAAGTAGACTTTATTTCATGGAGATTCAATAGAAATTCATTTGTATGCACTTCTCACTAAGATGATTGCACGGAAATTATTTATTTCTAACTGTTAAAATGTTTATTCAATAGAGACAGACAAACCATGTAGAGACTCCGCTCAGAGCATTCAACTACTCTTCGTATTTTGCACCAACGCCAAATCATGTATGTTAACTAAGTTATTGTTGCGTAGATTGCGAGTTGTATTATTCATTAGCCTACTACTATTTGTGTAAGAGAAAGTTTATTGCCACAAACTAATTGTATTGACAATTGGCATTTTTGCATTTGATTTTGCACTTATATGCTTTTAGAATGCGTATTAAGCAACACTTGTACTACGCAGTTTTACAGCGAAGTAGGAGGTTATGCTCCCTATGGAGTGAACTTCGGTGCGGGCGCAGGTGCGAGTGCGAGTGCCATACCAAGAAATGTACGTAATTTACAAAGTCGATTGTTAAATTGTAATTCAAGGCAAATACTTAACAACATATGTATATGTTAATATATTAACAGGGTGTTGATTATTGGGAAATGTTGAATAGACAAAGAAGGTGCGGTCCTATGAATATATGTAACCCAAACTATGCCGCAAATGAAGAAGGAAGAAGGTGCATGAAATGCGGTATAGACAAAACCCCGATGTGGCGTAAAGGCCCCTTTGGCCGTAATGTGAGTTAGCAACTTTTATTTGTAGATTCATAATATAATCATGATTTCGCTATAATAAATTAGTTAATATTCATTAACTTTAGTATGACATGTGATCACGAGATTACAATAAAATATTATAACACTCATTTTCAGTACTTTTTGACCTTTTTACTTGATTAAGATATAGCTTTGAATCGGAAAACTAGTCCATAATTTATTTTTAATTCTAAAATTTCCAATTCACAAAGTTAGTTTAATGGTGAATAGAGGAAATGGTATCCTTTGTAATGATTAATATCATTTTGTGTTATGGACTAATATTGACATAATATTTAATTTACAGACCCTGTGTAATGCCTGTGGAATTAAGTGGTCCCGTCTTCAGCAGAAGCTGATGGAGAAGAACCGGCCCCTCATGAATGGTTTTAGAACATGAATCCTCCAAACATAGATAATTCCTATGTTTAATCAAATGTTGTTTCTCAATTTCATGAAGACTGCTTTTACTTTGCTTTGAAAACCAATCTAATTAAATAAATGAAATGAATTTTGGAGACACACCCTAATTATATGGATTTTTATTTTATTTATATAATGTGTTTGTCATAATAGTTGTTCTGAAATTGCACAGCATCTTCATAAAGCTAGCTTGCGGTTTTATCTTCCTTTCCATTAAACCAAACTACACCTCATAATTTAGTTTATTATCAGATAATAAAATAGGTGACATGATGGAATTAAAACATTTTAGCCAAGAAAAGCAACAATTATTTATGGTTACAAAGTACACAACACACATAGATTGAGGCATGTAATTATGATTCATATTAATACGAAAGGAAGGTGTTCCGTTCTCAAGTATTTCTGTTCTGTCCAATAGATTACAATTGCAAGACAGGGAGACCGACGAAAAATAAGAGAATGCTAAGTAACTAGTGAAGTGAAGCGCAGTAACATGGCGGATATCACAACAATTTCATCACTAAAAAGGGAAGAAAAAGGTAGCTATCTCAAATACCCTGTACAAAGATAACCCACAAGCTCAAGCTTTCAATCAATCCAATACAGCCCAGCCGGAGCTGTTAGTTACTCAGCTCAAGCCTTCCAGCCGCAGCTCATATCATCGTCAAAATCATTGTTAAAGTACCCACCTTCAACAAACTCATGGGCTATATCTTGCACCAGATCCTCCGGCAAATGAAGATTCTGAGTCGAGTCCGGGGCTCTCTGGTTGAATCCATTGCTAGCCCCCGGAGTGGGAGCAGACGACTCGCTGTTTGAAGCAGCTGCTGCTTTGAAGCTGTTACTTCTGCTTGGTGGAGGCCTTGCATTGGCTGCTGCTGCTGCTGCTGCTGAAGTGTTGCTGAGCCCCGGTACATTCCTTTCCCCGCTAACCACACTCCCATTTCCATGCTGCCCAGAGAGGGAATGGTGTTGAACCCCTCCCCCTCCACCTCCACCTCCACTGCTATTAGACATCTCTTGCAGCAACTGATGTATCATCTGCTGCTGCTGTAAAGCCTGATTTCCTTGAGAGGGCTGTGAATGGTTCTGTTGTAGTAGACTGTTAGAACTCAAGGAGCGCTGCTGAAGCTGCTGATGCTGCTGTTGCTGTTGCTGTTGCTGTTGCTGTTGCTGCTGTGGAGGTAGCTGTGGATTTGAGAAGCCAATAGACGGTAAGTTCTGCATGGATCCTGGTATTAAAGCTGCCGTAGACCCTTGGAATGTTGATGATGAACCCTGGTTAGAATTATTAAAAGGAGATGACACCTCTTGCTGTAGTGAGTTAGAGTTAGAATTCATCGAGTTTTGCCTTGTGAATAGATTTTGGTAGTTCGTCAGTGCCAACGCAGCTTGTGCTGAGCCATTCAAAGCTCCTCTGTTTCCCATTTGTTGGTTGCTCATTTGGTTGTTAAGCCCAGGATGCAAAGCCATAAGCTTGTTGAGAGTGTTCCGGTCAGTAGGAAGACCCTGAACACTCGCAAGCTGCTCCATCTCCTGCATCTTTTGCATTTGAAGCTTGGTTGAATTGCCATGTCTAGGATAATTCTTTAAGCCCTCTGCAAAGATCCAACCAAAATTAAGTGTTCAATTCCATCACATAAAACTAGCAGCTATTAAGATGACCAGGCCGGAGAGACTAATTAGTTCAAACAATGTTAGTACAGAAAATGTTGAATGGGAACCAAAATTGATCAGATTGGGTGGGGCGAATCTAGAACGAATTACTTCTTAAAGAAAACTGGCGGCAGAAAATCTGCAACAGCTTACAGTTTCAGGACAACATTAAAAATCATATATTCCAGCTAACATATTACGGAGTATTAGACAACGAAAGTGAACAAAAAATAAAAACAAAATGAAGTGTGGTGTGGTGTTGTGTGGTGCTATTTTTTAATTAACCTCCAGCTCACCAAACAGACACCTTTATTTATTAATATTCCTGGTTTCCAAGGGAGTACGGTAAAGTAGAGTTGGTCTACAACAGAACCCAAAAGATAAAAATGATTAATTTACTAGTCATGTTTTTTAGTAGCATGAATTAGTAACACAGTTTAGTAAGTATTGGAGGATAGCAGTATACTGGAATAAAGTGGGGTGCATATACAATAACCACAACAACTTACCAATTGGGCCAACTTTCTGCTCCCTACAGAAATCTATCAGGTCTTTCATGCTATTGACAACCTCCGAGATCTGAAACAGGTTGTACAGTTAATACTCTTCACTATATACACTACTGTCAGACACCAATCAGAGAAACGGGTAAACATATATAAATAAATACCTGCAAACACCTGACATATCTTTTGGAAAAACCCAAATCATTCAGAGACTGCAACTCCAAACTCTTAGCAAGCTGACGTCCGGCAGACAAAACCCTAATAAGAATCAAAATTTGAAAAGTTATTATAACAGGCCAAGAATGACTTGTATCAATTTATTATACCTCCAGTGTTTACACTCAGTAGACAACAGTGAATTTGGAAGTGTAGCACCGATATCTTGTTACAAAGCATGCTCAAAAGCTAAAGGAATAGAGTGATGATGGGTAACTGTGTTCCTTTTCCCTTTCCTTCTCATTTTTATTTATTTATTTTCTTCTGAACTAGATGCTTGATTAACTCACATATTGCTGTTTGCCTGCAAATCCTGCTGGGAGACCCCATCCGATCCACTCTCAGTAATTGTGCTCTGGCATTTCTGTGCAACCTGAACCAACTGATTTACCTAAAAGAGAAGGATACAGGAGTTGAAATTTTTTAAAATTCAGCAGGCAAAGAATTACACGCTTAAGCACAGCTTATTAAAAGATATGAAAATGTAATTTGCGGTCAACATGTCAGAAAATCAATGAGTATGCAGAAGCAGAAGTGCAAAACTAGTACCTGTGGTGCAACCAACCTACGAGGAAGAAGTTCTTCATGACGTCGTGCACAGAATTCCCAAGACAATATCTGAAACAAGTGTAAGAGTAAAATTGCTGAAAGATCAGTTTATGAAACACAAACAGTGCACTAGAAGCATCAGACGACATTTCTATTAACCTTCAAATCATGGGTGAATATGATACGAAGCTGACCCTCACGAATAACACGAAGTTGCTCATACACGCTTTCTTGAACAGCTTTTCCATATTCCAACATCATTAATCCAGAAGGAAATCTACATTCACGAGGCAAGTCCAAAAATAAAAGCTCGTCGATTACCCCGCTGCCAAATTTGATTTCATTAAGTCTAGGGAGTACTTCAAAAGTGGCCTCTGTTACAACAATAGAAAAATGAATTATTCAACTGGAAACAATCAACATTATGAAATCTGTGCAAAGATTAAACTCTAGAGTTGAACGTAGACCATCACAAGAATATTAATCACAGAATATCGCATGTCCTGTAAGCTAAACTATCAATTGAATGGTATACCCAGAACATTAACAAGGACTACTACCTATCAATGTCCTTAAATGCATATGAAAGAACAGGCTTCCTCCAGGTATAGTGTAAATTTTGCAATCCTAGACATCTGATAAAAACTTATGTAACGCTAAATGGTTGGAACTTGCCTGAAACTCAACTAAACTGCTTCGGAGAGTAATCAAAATCTGTCTCAAATGGTTCATATTATTTAGAATGAACATCTTACAAAATTAAGACATTCGCTCTGTAAATAGCATAAAAATACGCTGATGTTCTTAAGGAATCTCTTGGGTATATTACTACTGCCAGAATTAAACTAAAACCTTTATGAAGTTGTAAAATATAATGGTAATGTGTATATAAACTAATCATAATAACCCCCAAGACATAATATTCAACCCAAAAATCACTCTGCATTTACTTACCAAAACCCCTTCCTGATCTGGAACCACAAATGTCACATTGCCATGCATCCTGAGAAAAAGAAAGTATGAGAAACGTAGCGCTGGGGTCTAGAAATGCATAACAAAAAAAGAATTCACAATATAATTAACTTTCCATACCTGAGACCTACATTTAAGCACATGTTCATTCCTAGACGAAAAGCATTTACAGTCAATTATCCTAACTTCAATGTATAAGCACTACCTTCACAGTTAGGTTCAGCTTTTATTCCGGGATAACAAGTTCCCATGAAATACATTCCAAAATATTTTATTAAGTCGGAAGACATTCCCACTGCTACTAAGCTTGATGGCTCATTTAGAAATTATTGACCCTTTTTTTCTTTCCACTCGTACCAGTCCCCTACAAGAAGTGGAGCCTCACAATCACTGGCCAATATGTAATTTTTCTCATGACTTTCTTCATTCGTGGTTCAAAATTCTAGTGTACTAGGCGTAGAGGAGCATATCACTGAAAGACTACTGTTGACTTTTTTTCATTTCACGCAAACGAAAAATCAACCAAAAAAAGGTTTTACGTGAGATGAAGATTCTTTGTTACTATTCATAACACAATTAACTAATTTTCAAAGAGTCGGGTAATCCTGTAAGTACAAACCTTTTGGGCTGCCAAATGACAACCAAGTAATGGAAATAAAATATTTTTTGGAAAATAACAACACCACACAAGTTTTCTCCAAGCATATGTTACCTATGCTAAATCAATACCAACACACGATATGATTTGTGACATAATTCGGACATGTGATTCGTCATTTTTTTTAAAAAACTACAATATGAAACATTACGACCTGTGAATATTTTAAATAAAAATATGTATTATATATTTAAAAAATATATGTATTTGAGTTTTAACTGTATTGAAATTATACTTCACATTATATTCAAATAAAACTAATATCTTACATGTAAACAAAACCATTTTAAACAAGCAATCAAATCAAATATGCAAACTAAGTCATGACAACTCATATTTACAAACCATATTAATTACCAATTCGAGCGTCACACTGACATTACGAAGAGTGTCAAAACTTTTGGTGAAACAGAAACAAATGATAAAATAAAACAGCTGAACACTTTACCATAGCTGCTTGGGGGAAAACACCCAATGCATGTTGTCCAACATTGTCATATAATGACAGGCACCACCTTTTCTTCGCACGTGGAGAATAATACTCTGACACAAATTTCCTCCAATAAGCAATTGAATTGTCCTGTCAGAATCAATCAAGTCATAAATGGATAAAATAAACCTGAACAATTAAAAACAAAAAAGTGAAATTGTAATATACTGATGAATTTTACCAGGGTCCAATTCAAAGTTAGAACAAATTTGCAATTTTGGAAG